>PVJC01000638.1:83083-115832 GCA_004026665.1 Murina feae | reverse complement strand
CTTCTATAATTGCAACTATGTGGCTTTAGTAGAGGCCCAGCCAGCCTAGGCAGACAGTTTACTCCTGGTGCAACGGAAGCCTCCTATTTACTCTAGCTCCATGACTGCCGGCCTCCATCTTGGCTGGGTTAATTTGCATACAGCCGCTCTGATTGGCTGGTGGTGTGTGGCTTAGGCATCCCAGAGAAATGGTCAATTTCAATATTACTCTTTTATTAGATAATATTATATATATATATATATATATATATATATATATATATAATATATATATATATATTTCAGAGAGGAATGGAGAGGGAGAAAGAGAGAAACATCAATGATAAGAATCACTGATACACTGCCTCCTTAATGCACCCCACTTGGGATCAAGCCCACAACATGGGCATGTGCCCTGACCAGGAACTGAACCATGGCTCCTGGCTCATAGTCGACACTCAACCACTGAGCCATGCTGGCCAGGCTCTAATTCTTTTTAATGTGCTTGTCTTCTTTGTAAATTTTTAAAAGTTAAAACAATAAGGTTGGAAGTGACAGAAAATATGCTCTCTGGCTCTGCACACATTATTTGATTTTTTTTCAGTTGAAGGTTTGAGGCCTTGTTCAAAGATGGCTGAGCTATACATACGGACTATACATACAACTATCTGGCCTCGTTCTTTCCCCCCAGATGTCTGGAACTGACCTTCATAACCAAACAGAATGACAACAATGACCCCCAAACTCAAATGCTTCATCCAGTCACTGACAGCTCTCAAATAGCCGTAGCTGGAAACCAGGCAGAAAGAGAAATGTTCGGAGGCTCGGTCTTCATCCACCCTCATTTCCATTTGTGAGTTTTGAGTTCTGTTGTTTTTGGAGGATTGGGCAAAGGGGGGATCAGCAACCCTTTTTCTTTGTCCTAAGATAAATCCCAAAAGCCATTACCAGGAAAAAGAAGGAAGAGAAGTTTGTTTGGTTTTTTTCTGCTCTGGCCATAAACAGTAGTCCGGGATCAAGGGTGTGTGGGTGAACAGGATTTAATCCCCGCCAGGTTTTCTTGCCGTAAACATCCTTTCAGCTGTCCTGGCCCAGAACATCTTTGCCTTTGTGAGGCGGAGGCATGGTTTTCGATGGAGTGGACTGTTCTCCATGGGCTCAACCACTGATCCTGACCCTTCAAGGCTAGAAAGTCTCAGCTCATTCATGCTTGAGATATTGGGACCCAAGACAGTCATTGACTTGGTGGTTGAATATTATTCAGTGGAACAGAGGGGCCTTGCATAGTAGAAAGAGCATGGCTTTGGGGAGTCAAAAGAATTTTAAGTTTGAATCCCAGTCCCTCTGCTTACAGTGTGACCTTGGTTAGACAAGTTCCTCAACTTCCAGGAGCCCTAGTTTCTCCCTCTGGTTCCTATCCTGAGGGCTGTTCTATATCAGATGCAAAGTGGTAGAGTGAGTCCAGTTCCTATTCCTTTGATCACGAGGATCAAATGTTGAAACCACATTTTTGAAATATTTCTCATGAACTAAACTGAGTCCTGAGGAAACTACCCAAGATGATGAGGGGTCTGGAATCCAGGCCTCTGAGGAATAGCTGAAAGAACTGAACACACTTAGTATAGAGATGGTCAGGAGCTGTAATAACTGCCTTCATCCCCCAGTCACTCTAATCTAAAAGAGGGAGCAAGCTTTTTCTATTTCTATTCCCTCTGTTAGTAAAGAAATATTTACTGGATATCTTCTATGTACCAGACTCTGTGTGTATCACGCAAATAGACTGTATAACAAAAGATCTCCTGAACTCCTGGGGCTTATACTCTAGTTGAATAAGCAATTGAATGAGTCATTTTAAATGTGTTTGGTAATAAAAAAAGATTAAAAAAATGGAATAGTCAAGGGCACTGTGGGGATTTGTAACTTCAAAATTAGGACCCATGGATGTGAACTGTACGGTGACCAGGTTCACTATAACAGTTGAAAGAGAGGCCTATAACTGCATATAATTGGGCAGTTGGTATGTTGCTCAAAGGTTCTAGTTGAGGTAATGAGTGAGGATTGAAATCTGCCCCTTACTCTGCTTCTCCAACTGTGCACCTCCAGGGCTGCATCTGCCTCAAGGGAGTGCTTTGCTAATTTGCACAGAGACATCATACAGTCTGGTAGTGGCTCTGAGATGAGGTGCCCAAATGGTGAATCATGGCAACATCTGGGCTACAGATATTCTTTGTTGGCCTGTACATTATTTTTGTTTATTTATTTTTCGTTTGAATTCACTATCAGATTTTATTTTATTTATTTTTAATATATTTTTATTGATTTCAGAGAGGAAGGGAGAGGGAGACAGAGACAGAAACATCAATGATGAGAGTGAATCATTGATCAGCTGCCTCCTGCATGCCCCACACTGGGGACTGAGACTGCAACCCAGGCATATGCCCTGACCAGGCATCAAACCCTGACCTCCTGGTTCGTAGATTGATGCTCAACCACTTAGTCATGCTGGCTGGGCCACTATCAGATTTTAAAGGTCTGAAGATTCCATATTATAAGCCAGATTTCTGGGGCCTGTGGAAAAATGGGGAAATCTGGTAATGCTGACCCCCATGTTCCTTCAGAGAGGAAATCAGCTGGAGGTGAGTGATGGCTCTTCCTTTTAGAGAACTAAAGACATCCTCCAACCCTCATCCTTTTACTCAAACACTTTTCCTGTCCTGGGTCCCAAGCACTTGAGTTTGCTAGCCCTGCTCTTCAGTTGCCCAGAACTGCATGGAATGGCCCACCAACCTGGATGATGGTAAGAAGTTTGGACCAAGCGTTTGGTTTTGCGTGCGCCTGAATTCATATGGATAAAAATCTATCCTTGGTCTACTGACACAGTCATAATGGATGTGGCACCAAAGTATACAGACCAAACCAGAGCTTTTCTTTATATGTTTGTTTACATGACCATGCTGAGCATCTGACTCCATTCAACAAACCTGCAGTGAATTCCTGATGTGGACCCAACCCTCCATTGGAGAGGACACAATTCAGTCCATCACAAGTATCTGCTCTGTTCCAGGCACAGCTCTTGATAATGGAAATATATCAGTAAATAAAAAGATAAAAATATCTGTACTGAAAACTTATATTCGTGTGTGTGTGTGTGTGTGTGTGCGCGCACACGCGCGAAGGGTAGAAAGGGGTAACAATACAAATAGACATAATAAAGTAATAAGGAATTTTAGAAAATGAGACTGTCAAGAGAAAACAGAAGTACAGCCATGAGTAAGGAGGTTAGCGTGGGACAGTTCTATATTTAAAGGTATAGTCAGGAAGGGTTCATTGAGAATGTGGCATTATAGCAGAGACTTTAAAGAGGGGAGCGTATGCACAACACAGGTAATCTGGGGACCGAGGTTCCCCAGCAAAGAGAACAGCCCGTGCTAAGACCCTAAGGTATGGGCATGCCTGGGGTATTTTTAGTCATGAGAGACTCACCCACTGTGGCTGAGAGGAGTGGGTGACCAGAAGATTAAGAGAACAATCAGAAAGGTGATGAGGGCAGGACCATATAGTCTTCTCTGGACACTGTAAGTGCTTTGGCATTTATCTGAGAGCTGGTGGAGGATTATGTATTAAGGAGTGATATGATCTAATGTTTTAAAAGGATCCTTTTGGCTGCTGCATTGAGACAGATGGTGGGAGTGCATGGATGGTGGGGAGCCGTGGGCACCGCTGTCTGCCCTGCAGCTGCTCCTGGATCGAAGAGGAAGGCCCTACTCCTCAACTCTACAAATGTTTGGACTCTCCTGGGATTCTGAGATCTCCTCCAGGCCTGGGGGCTCTGAGCCCACACTGCTTGGTGGGAATGGCCTATCCTGCTCCCCACCTTCTGGAAGAGATCAGATCCCACCATGGAAACAGGATTGTATGATTCGCCCTCATCCTCTTTGGACACAGATGCTGACCTTGCCTCACATGCAAACCGATCCTTCTGCTGGGCCCTCACTATCTTTATTACAGTAGTCTTTACACGAAAGTATACTTTGCACTAAAATTACTGACTTCTTTGTCTGTTTTCCAAACTGACTCTGCAGAAATGGAAACTTCCTTATTTTTATTTTTATCCCAAGCACCCGGCAGAGTATCTTACATAACTAGGGATTCATTACACGTTCGACAAGTGAAAGAATGAATGAAGAGGGTCTGCCTTAGTCAGCTGAAGTTCCTATAACAAAATACCATAGGCTGGTGGCTTAAACAGCAGACAATTATTTCTCACAGTCCTGGAGACTCAGAAATTCAAGGTGCCAGTAAGGTCAGTTTCATTCTGAGGTCTCTTCTCTTGGCTTGTAAGTAGCATCATCTCATTGTGTGCTCACATGACCTCTTCGCAAAGGTGGAAAAAGAACAAACTTTTTGGTATCTCTTCTTATAAGGGCACTAATCTCATCATGAGAGATTCACCCTAGAAACTTCATCTAACCCCAATTATCTCTCAAAGGCCCCATTTCCACATCTCATCAGATTGGGAGTTGAGGCTTGAACATATGAATTTGGAGCCATAGAAAGGCCAATGGGTAGACATTACAGGAAATATCAGCCTATTAAAAGTAAGTTCTAGCAGCCAGAGCCTCAGCAATGGAGGAAGCTACCTCCTAAAAGGATGCCCCATCACCAGGAAGTCCAAGCAAGACTAGGCAAGTTTGGTAGGATTATTGAAAACAATTAGGTGGGGAACACCATTCATCCTTGATGAAGTTGCATAAGCCCCATTGTAAGGATGTAGTAAAAACATAACATTTCTTCTGGGTTCAGAGGGGAGCTTTGAGGACTTGGAATATTCTATTTGGGAATAAGAATTTGGAGATAATACAAATCTCACCTCTCTTCATAGTGTTGGTCAGGCTATTTAAGGAAGCCACTGGAGTCAGAGAGATGGAGATTTGAAAAAATTAATGTAAAGCAGATTGGAGAAAATAGTTTGGATCTCTATCCAAACTGGCTCTCTAATTTCTACCTCTACCCTGAACTGAATGTCCCCTAACCACTTCTGGGTAAAGTGGGCGGACAGTCCCAGACCCTCCTGGTAGACTCCAGGAGGAGAGAACTCAGAAGTGCAGATCTATACGTGCTGATGTCCTGTTTCCCCATTTCATATGCTCCTTGGGGAGCAGTTAGGGGCTGGGGAAAGGGTGGTATTTTTCCCTCCTTGGGAGTAAAATGAGAGTTTGTTCCCTTCAATGAAAAGTTGAGGATGAGGAATGAGGAATCGGTATACTGCCACAAAGCATTGTGCGGGAAACTAGGTATCAGGCCCTAAAAAGGGGGGTCTTTTGCTGTTACCCCTCGCTCCGAGGCTCTGAGTCCTGTGAAGGGTTAAAAGCAAAAGCTATGGTTCTGTCTGACAGGGAGGGAAAGACTCTGACAACTGAAGCTTTTACTTTAAGACACAATAAAAGACACTGACATGCTGCGTAAGCATTGTTCCTGGCTGCAGTTATTCCAATTATTTTTTATGTTTTCTCCTTAAATGAGAAACATATCAGACTAACTCAAACACGGAGGTACCTATTTATGCTTCGGAACAAACAGTTTAAGGGCATTATATACAGATGTCTAAATATTTAGAAAGTATCTGTTTATGGGAGCAAAATGAAAAGTACCTGTTTTCATTTGAAGGGTTTTATGTGAAATTTGCATGTAAAAAAAGGCAGCCCCAGTGGCAAAGGGGTGTTAGAAAGGAGAAGTGTGTGCACAGCCATGGAGGGGGCACCGGGGAACGGTGGGGTGGGGGCTGCCCTCAGCTGTCACAGGCCCCACACTGACCCAGGGCTAGGGGGAACCAGCTCTCTAAGGCTGGGGTGATGCTTCTCTTTAGGGCAGAGGCATAAACAAACCCCTTGAAGACAACAGGATGTTTCAATGACCTAACATACAACATTATCTTCTTTATCAGACATTCTTCTTAGCCCCAAAGGGACATTTAAAAAGAAATAGAATTCTGGCTGCTTTAGATGAATGTAGTAAACTGGGGGATTATTAGACTACCTGGGGGAAGTGGTTCTGATGTTTCCAAAGCTGAGGTCTTGGGAGCTCAGATGAAAGAGCTGAGAGACAGTTTAACACTTTATCTTACTCGGAAGCAAGTTTCAGCTCAATAGGAGGGAGAATATAATATATAAAGATGTATGTATGGCCCTGGCCGGTTTGGCTCAGTGCATAGAGCGTCGGCCTGTGGACTGAAAGGTCCCAGGTTCAATTCTGGTCAAGGGCATATGCCTTGGTTGCGGGCACATCCCCAGTGGAGAGTGTGCAGGAGGCAGCTGATCGATGTTTCTCTCTCATCGATGTTTCTAACTCTCTGTCCCTCTTTCTTCCTCTCTGTAAAAAATCAATTAAAAAATTTTTAAAAAGATGTATGTATGGCCTTGATAGGTAGTGAGCTCTCTGTTGCTTGAGGTATTCTAAAATAGGATGGTCTCTTATCAGAGGTGTTTTATTAGGTGTGCTTTCTACCCCTTGGTGTCCCTTTGAAGCCCTTTCTGGTCCCAGGTCTGAAGGTCTACACTCCTTCCCAAGGAGTTTTCTTCTTGTCCGGTGGCCTTAGTCTTCTCTCACCTTGTTCAGGTGGGGTGGGATCTTATATTGAGGGTTCTTAGCAGAACCATTTGCTTCAAAGTCTTGTGAGGACAGAGAACTGGCACCCCAGGAGGGACAAGGTTTCTGGACTTTCTCCTTCTCTCTGATCCTCCTCAGAATGCAGCAGGGAGACTGGGCTGCTCACCAGCACCTTAGAGAACAAGGGGGAAGGGCTGTGTTTCACCAGCATCTCACTGTCCATCACAGAATGATGGTTCGGGAGTGGCAGGGGGTGCCCCTGAATTAAATGCAGGGAGTAAAGGCAGGGGCTCTGCCTTCAAAATAGGCCAAGCGCCCAGTGCTGTGGCCTTTCTAGTCCTGGTGGAGCGTTGAGCCCTGGAGATAGTCTGAAAAGCTGGTGTATCTTACCAGGGGCTTCTAGTGAGAGCCAGACCTCAAGGAGAAGATCCCAGAACTCACCAGATGGGGACATGCCTTACCATTGGCAGGTCCATCCCCACAAGCCTTGTGCCAGAAGGGACCGGCTAAATAGGGGAGGTAAGAACACAGTAGGAGGTTGGGGTGGTGTGAGGGAGAAGGTGAGTTTAGGCCAACATGAGATCAGCAAGTGGAGCTGAATAGATGGAGGGGAAGTAAGAGAGGGGCACAGATGTGATTTCAACCCGAAATCTCAAATGCTGTGTTCACCCCTTATCCTTTGGAAGGTGAGCTCTGAGGTTGGGCCTCTAGCCTTTAGGTTATTCCTTCACTGTTTTTATAGATACATGTGCAAGACAGGCCCTATCTGTCTTCTGGAATGAAACCCTTGCCCTCAAAGACCTGAGTGGTTAGTGGTAGCTGCAGTCGCCAAATGCCAGTGGGGATTTTATACTCAATTTGTCAAAGTCAGAGTGACTGGTGTCTGGGAGAAGGGAACAGCTGGGGCCCAGATGCAGAACAGCCCACAAGAAAGGGGCTGACAAAATAGAACTGGACCTCTCCTTAGAGCAGCTGTTCTCAACCTGTAGGTCACGACCCCTTTGGCGGTCGAACCACCCTTTCACAGGGGTCGCCTAAGGCCATCCTGCATATCAGATATTTACATTATGATTCATAATAGTAGCAACATTACAGTTATGAAGTAGCAACAAAAATAACTTTATGGTTGGGTCACAACATGAGGAACTGTTTCAAAGGGCCAGAAGGTTGAGAACCACTGCCTTAGAGGAACCTAGTGACGAGAAGCACCAGAACTTGGGACTAAATAGGTCAGGCCTGTACCGGCAGCACCTAGTGAGTAGGCCCAGCTTTAAGCCTGGGTTCTGCAGAGGTGCTTTAGCTGGTAGGAGGTGTAAGGAGGCAGCTCAGAAACCCGGTGGTAACACAGCCCATCTCCCAGGTCAGGCGACCCAGGAAAAGTGTGGACTACTGAACTCAGTGCAGGGGAAATGACTCACAGACGAGGCCAATAAACAGCATGTATCAACACTAAACCCCACTGGACTAGGTTCTGGAGATGCTTAAGGATTTCCTGCCTTGGTCAGATCGGGCTGGAACTGGGGCAGGGCCAGACCTGCAGGTGGGAGCAGCATCAGCTCCAGCTGTGAGTCCCAACCAAGGAACTGGCTGTCAACTGCTGTCAACTGCTGTTCCTGGGGAGACTGCTTCGACTGACATTTACTTTGTGCTTGTCCTCACACCCAGACAGAGATGAAAAGACAGCCTGTACCCTGGAAGAGGCACTAGCTCCTTGGGGAACAGGCCCTCTGAACAGCCAATTGCAATGCAAGGTGGCCAGGGCCTTAGATAGAGTTACATAAAGAGCTTGGGGAGGGGGCACAGAGAGGGAGGAGAACATAAATCTGATGTGATGCAGACACCCAACAAATACTCATTGAATGAATTAACAGTGTATTGTTAGTGTTATTATTATCATCTTTATTTGTATTTATTTATTTATTTTTTGGTGTGGAGAACGATGGATGAAGAAGCATGTTAGATAAAAGGTGAAACCTGATCGAATGATAAGTAAATGAAGAAGACAAATCCAAGCAGAGAGAACTCCCCAGACTGTGGACTTGGGAACAGGGGAGTGGTTTGGTATGATTTGAGGGAGATGAGGCTAGAGAGGATGGGAGAAGTCATAATGAACAAGAAATCCTGAAGGCAGTATTATTCAGCTTTTGTCATGTGACAAAGAACCACAGAATCTCAGTGTATAAAAAAATAAGCATTAATTTCTTGTATGTGCACCTTCAGGTGGCTATAGTGGCTCTGCTTCAGGCTGGGGGCAAGTTCAGGTCTACCCCACAGATCTCACTGTGGGCCCAGGCCAGAGGCTTACAGCTATTGAGGGTGTTTTTTTTTTTGTTGTTGTTGTTTTTTTTTTTTTTTTTTTTTTTTTTTTTTTTTTTTTTTTTTTTTTTTTTTTTTTTTTTTTTTTTTTTTTTTTGTGTGTGTGTGTGTGTGTGTGTGTGTTTTCACGGAGGAGGTCTGAGACTCTCAGAGGAGCAAATGAAACACACAATGCTTCTCAAAGCCTGGGCTTGGAAATGAAAGTCACTTCCACCAAAGCAGGTGGCGTAGTCATGCCCAACCTGAATGAGGGAAAAAGAGTTCTTTCTCATAGGTGGCAAGTGGAGTGAGCTCACAGTTGTTTAACAATTCTCTAACCTGCCATAACTACCATGCGATTTTGTTTGATTCTAGAGGAAATGGGGAGTTGTTGCTGGTTCCTCTGTCTGGATAGAATAGTTTCATTTTAATAAGAGTGTCCAGAACACTTGCCATAATGTGAAGGGACACTTGGTTCATACCTGGATGGAGTTAACACACTTTACTTTGTTTACATATTGGCATTTCTGGAGGGTGGGGGCTCAGGTTTATTTATCTCCATACCTCCAGCACCCAGCACAGCTCCCAACACAGAGTGTGCTCATAAGATTTGTTGAATGGATAAATGCTCTTACATTGCTCTCAATGTGGGGTTAAATTTAATAGGAAATGCACATTTCTCTGCCCCCATTGATAGTTCAAGGTAAGGGTGGGGTGATGGGTGAAGAGCAGATATGACCGACGTGGAGGTGGGAATGAAAGTGCTCATCAAGGAAACCAACAGCATCAGGAAGCAGGTGGCCCATACCTCAGGTGCAACACTCAGCTGCATTCAAAGAGCTATTCGATGAGAACAAGAAGGACTTCTGAATCATGGAATCCTTCCAGGTAACTGTCAACTTGAAAGATATAGACTCCTAATGATAATGACTAGCATTTTTGGTGTGCCTCCTATATGTCTAACATGATCTTAATACATTTTATATATTATTTCATTTCATTGAATCCTCCCTTGCACCGGTTATTAATGGGGGATATCACTGAAGAGAACAATCGTCTGTTCCTATCTTTGCTGGAGCTGCATTTTCACATGCTAACTCCATGGCAAACAAGGACAGAAGAAGCTACTGCGAAGTAAATACAATTGAGTAATGTAAGCACAGCTGATGAAGTCAGTAAAATGACGAAGGCAAAGTGAGGTTGAGCAACTGCAGATGCAAGGCTGAGACTGCAAACAGTTCCAGCTCTCAGACAAAATCAGGACCAGGTCAGCGGACATCAGAGGATGAGGATAAAAGCATGAAGGGGCTTCCAGTTCAGAACTCCGTCAATGGGGAGGGATGGAGGTCCCAGGAATGCCCTACTGCAGACCCTCCAGGGCAGGGTGTCATTCACTTGTGATGCCCAGAGCCTAGCACTGCACTTGACACAGAGGGAAAGAGGATTAACAACATTCACCAGCCTCCTGATTAAGTCTCTGTAGGTAGTGCCTCTTCCTGTCTCCCTCTGATAGACTTCTCAGTGGGGGAAGCAGTCGACCCAAGGAAGCTTAGGGTAACTGTGCTTCTGGTATTAGAACATACCCTTTCCTCTAGCACCATACCTGCCCCTCACAACCAGATGGCAAGAGGCCCAGGTGAAAGGCCTCCTGTGCTCTGAGTGGTGTTAAACCAACTTCCTCAGGGCTGTTGGGAGAGTGACACCAGGAAATACAAAACCAGTTCTTTGTCCTGTAAACGCTGAACAGCATGAGCGTTCTGTCCATCACCAGAAACAGCCTGTTCCTCTTAAGCCATCGGAAATACAGAAGATGGTACCAAAAAAATTTAACTGTTCTCCTTACGTCTTCTTCTAATTCTATCAAGTTGGCCTTGAATGGAGCTCTCAGACCTTCCCTTCCCCCTTAGTTTTCCTTCCTCCTTCTTTTCCATCGGCCCCCTGAAGGGTCCAGGCTTTATCTACTGGGCTTTCATCTGCAAGATTTGTCCAGAGCTGTTTCCCCTTGAGTGTAAGTTGGCAAGTCCTATTAACTCTTTAATGTAAACATAAAGAGGCTTATTAGACTATATCAAGTAACTCACACTTTAAATGAGGAGGATAGAGAGCAAGGAGGGTCAGGCAGGAAGCCAGAGAGGGCTGGTGCCACCAAGACCCTACCCAGGAAAGGTTGGCTTAGAACACTGTGGTTGGGCCACTGCCTCAGGACACATCTGAACACTGTCAGCCTGTTGCAGCCCCCGGACACTCACTACTGCAGCTGGAAGTGATCTCTGAAGGTGAGTCCTTCGCCCTTTTTCATCTCATAATGTTCAGAGAAGCTTACATGAGGCTAACTATCTTTTCAAAGTAGGGATCATCTGGTTAGCAATAACTTGATGTATTAAAGGCCCAAACCCAATGCCCTCATGGGGATGTGGAGGGTGATGGTAGGCAGAGCTAAAGAAATGACGAGGGTGGGGTATCCGACCTGAATAAAGCATCTGTCAGATGGGAGAGGGGCAGCAGGTGAGAGTTTCTTTCTTTACAGCCTGCACTGAATGATTCCCCGGGGAAGAAGTACCCTGTGAGGTGGAAGTCTAGATCACACTGAGCTATCCTTGGCAGATGATGCTGGTTGTGGTAAGCAAGCTGAGGACAGCCTTACATTTAAAATAACGTTTCTCCTTGGAGCTGAATGTTAGGAAACATCATTAAGGTGGAAATCAGGCGACACCAAAAGGAGCAAGAGGGAAACCAGCCCATGACTGTTGTCATATGGAAGTTGTGGCGATGGGTGGCCGGTCCCCCAGGCCGCAGCAGTGCCCCTCGTTCCTTTAGCTATTCATTCAGTTCATATGTTTTAATATCTACTATGTGCAAGAGACCCTGAAAAGTCCAGAAAATATAAGCAAGATACATGGCTTCTATTGGAAGGGCTGAGGGGGTCAGTCACTCGTGACCTGTGACACCACCGCTCAGACAGCACCAGAGCATTCTGCAAGCACAAAGGAGAAGGGGCGGGGGAGGGGGGATTCCGAGAAAGTCTTCAGAGGAGAGGAGCCATTGAGAGGAGCCATTGAGCTAAGTTCACACAAGAGTATGCATTGCATTCCAGGTAGAAGGAAAGGCATTTAGAGAGGAGCAGACAAATGAAAGTGTCATATTTGGGAACTCTAAGGATTTCATTGGACCAGAATGCATTGTTGCCACAGGACTTGAAAGACAGGCAGAGTTGCAACGTGGGCAAATCACATGCCCTTTCTGCCCTTTAGTGGGTTCATTTATATAAAAATGAAAAGCTAGAGTTTCTGCCCTCCCAACACACAATAGTTAGCTTGAGAATTATAAAGAGGAATAAGAAGGGGCCTAAAGGTTCATCTAGTCCAGAGGTTTTTCAAACTTCCTCCCCAAGACTTCCTCAGGGTCCTCAAGTCTGTCCAGTGACCCTCAGGAAGGGGACCTCAAACTTATCCAAAAGGCAGAGATCCAGCTTCAATTAGAGCAGCTCGGGGAAAGTGAGGTTCTGCTGTTAAAAGGTGAAGTTTGAACATCACTGGACTAGTCCCTTCCTCCCACTTTGTAGGTGAAGAGAACTGAGAGGCAGAAGAGGCAAGAACAGGACTCCCAGGAAGCCAAGGAGACAATCTGTGGGCTTTGAGAAGAGATGGGTTTCACAGTATTGAAGCCACATGGCCAGGTTCATTCTCTTAGGCTCCAGCCAATAAGATCTTCCACAACATAAAAAAGATCCAAGTGGAAAAACAAATGCTAATGCCCCCAACCCCACTGCCCTCTTGCTGGGCCCTAGAGGTTCAAAGGTTGCAGACCTGGGAGTAAAGCCCAGCACCCTGCCCCCCATCACCAGGGCTCCCAGCTGCTTCCCCGACCACTACTCCACTACTCCTCTCTCTTCCCTCCCCCCTCCCCACATCACTTCTCAGAGGCCCTCAGGTATCCTGTCAGGCTTGGACCAAAGAGGCTCCCAGAATGCACAGTAAAGGGGACCCCTAAGTGATCCCCTTTACTGTGAGGACCCTGTGTGTGCCTGAGATTAACAGAAGTGGGTGGATAACTCCTCCATTTGTTGAAAACATGTTTATAAGGTGTAGGCAGAGAAAAGGACAGAAAGCACACACTTCACATAACTGAGAAATGTTGACGTGCTCTGTGTGTCTTAGGCGGCCCACTCCAGTTTCTGGGTCTCAGCTTTCCACTTTTAGCCACGAGCAGCTGGAGGAGTTATTTCCAAGTCCTCAAGGGCTGACGACGGCAGCTCAGCCTCATTCTTGTCTATTCTCCTTAGGCATTTTTTAAAGAGAGTTATCCCATGAGGAGAGCGCTTCAGAGGGGAAAACGTGGCAGGTATGTGTTCCTCGTGATTGTCTTCAGGACAGTTTGGAGCACACACAAAAATTGTAAAAGAAAAGGGAAGAGGAAGGAAGATTCATGCTGAGTCTGTAGCAGGAATTTGCTGCTCTGTGTGAAGAGTAAAAAAAAAAGGACTGTGGTGTGAGGATCTGGGCTCTGAGCCCCTTTAGGGAAGTCAGAGAGGCCCAGGGATAGCTTAACCTGCTCAGGGTTCAAGGTCACCCAGACCAGCCCTGGTAACTGACCCTGCTGGACTGCAGTAAACTGAGAGGAGGGATGCAGTCCAAGGTTAAATAGCAGTAAGTGCAAAGTGAGAACTGGTGAGAGGTCAGCATCAATGTATCTTGTGCTTTTGTAATTCCTGTTTTGAACTTTCTCTTTTAATGCTTATTTTAAAATGCTGGTAAGCCACTCTCACACTGTTATTTTAAAGTCTTCTCCAGGAAGGGCTGATGTACCCAGTGTCCACTCAGTGCCAAATGGGTTTATACCCATTTTCTGATCTGATTAGTTAGACCTGTGCAATATTGGATTATTACATATTTTTAATATCACCTGAACTTCAAAGACTTTGTACTTGGGGTATTGGGGCAGAAAAGTAGCAAAGAGACAAAAGATCTTCTCTTGCTATACCAAAATTTACTAAGCACCTGCTGGTCAGATCTTTAGACTTGCCTCCAGTCCCAAAACATTAGACCTTATATAGTGTGGGGCTATCAGGTAGGAACTATGATTCCCAGATATTATCAAATCCTGTAAAAGACTCAATGAGAAAAAAAGGCTGCAGAGTTGACCCCCACCAAATCCTGGAGTTCCTTCTGCTGTACTAATGCCCTTCCCCCATTGCTTCCTGGGTGAAGCCCACCTAGGCTGTATTATACCAAATCATGTGCAATTCATTGAAAGAAAAGGAAATTGCAACAGTAGCAAATCCAATCCTCCTGACTTTTATTTATTCAGAATTCTTTCCTTCACTCATCTTTTGGGGGAGAAGTTACCTTCCCTTTGAAGTGTCTGTTTTTAGATCTTTATTTAAAAGTAAATTCAATCTCTTTTGTGCTTCTACAGCTATTTGTACACCAACTATTATAATCTCCATATCAATTTTCTACATTTATCTCTTTAAAATGTCTTCCCCAACTAGACTGGATTTCCTATGAGAATTTGTCTTTGCCTTTTCAATGTCTAAGAGTGGCTGGCACATAATGGGGCTTTATAAATACTTGTTAAATTTAAAACACACACACACACACACACACACACACACACACACCTCAATAACTAAATACATAAAAATGAATGAATAAACAAACCCATTCCTTGCCTCCTGGCATCCCTCAATTATGTTGCTTACCTGGCTTCTGGTGGTATTTGTATTCTAAACCCCTGCAGTGGGTGATAATTCGCTAGAATTGGGATCAGCTGGGGTGTCAGAAACGCTGAAACAGCAATGATTTAATCAGGATAGAAGTCTATTTCCTTCTCATGTGAAAGTTTGGAAGAAAAAGGCAGGGTTTGTACAGTGACCCATGGTATACTTCTATCTTACTGTTCATGACCTCCATTGCCAAGGTCACTTTATGGCCTACTCCAACTCCAGCCATCACATCTACATTTCATCCTGCAGGAAGGAAGAAAGGATGATGAAGAACATGTCTCTTTCTTCTAAGGATACTGATAAAAGTTAAATCCTCCATTTCTAGGTAATTCTTATTGGCCAGATTTGAGTTGCATGACCATACCTTGCCTCAAAGGAGGTTGGGAAATGTAGTCTTTATTTGTGTAGATACATAAATTGTGAGTTTAGAGAAGATTAAAGATTGAAGAACAACACACAGTTTCTGTGAATCATTTAAGGTTATTTATTTATTTATTTATTTATTTATTTACTTTCTTATTTTTGGTAAAGGAGTGACTAGATCAAATCAGTCATTTAGAAAGAATAATAAGGGGTCTTGAAAGGTGAAGGGGTCAGAGAAAGGAGGCTGGGGGTAAGGAGACCAGTAGGAGGAAGTTGTACATGTCCAGAGATGAGGAGGACATGAACTAAGGCAGCAGCAAGGGGTTGGAAAGAAGGAGATGGATTTGTGAAGCTACTTGGTAGTAACTAGGCATTGCTGGTGACTACGGCTGTGGGGTGAGAGGAAGGAGGCTAGAATTAGCCTCTAATTTTTGACCTGCAGCCCTTGGAATTGGTGCAGTCATTACTAATTTGGGGAAATGCAGGAAGGTTGGACTGAGAGCTCTGATTTTGATTTGGAATTCTAAAGACCTGGGCACTGCCCCAGAAGGAAGCGCTAGGGTTTACCGCAGCCATCAGGAAGGGGGTGGCCACTTTGCAGAATGAGTACAATGGAGCAGGAAGCCCAGTCGGAGGTGGTGTGAGATCCCTGTCCTCTCCCTCGTACTGCAGTCACCATGCTGCCAGTGGGCCCTCACTGTTTTAGGGGCTGCCAACCAATTCTCCAGAGTTTCAAGACAGAAGTAATTTCAATTTCCCTCTAATTAAAAGGAGTGTATCAGTGTGTGCCTGGATCCTGCTGCTGCTGGAGAGGGGAGGGGGCTTCCAAATTCTACTGCCAAGCCTCTAGGCGGCATCCTGAGTTGGGGTGTCTGGGGAGGGCCTGCCACGTGCCAGCTGGCTGTGCCAAGTGCAGGAGCAGCACGCCTGGGGTTCCGCCATGTGTTTGTTTATTTGGTTTGGCTGATGTAAAACATACACACACAGACTCATTGCCTCAGGGCCTGTGTGCAGCGCCCACGTTCAATCCTTAACTAAAAGCAGAAACATCACAGAAAAAAAAGGAAGTCATGACAGGAGAATGCGACCAGGTAGCAGAGTTCATTCATTCATTCATTCATTCATTCATTCATTCATTCAGTAAATGAATGCCAGATACTATGCAAGGCACTGGGCTATAATAAACTCAGTCCTCAAGGAAGTGAAAGACAGGGTTGGGAAGCAGAGACAAGGAAAGGGGCCTCATTCAGCACAAAGTGTAAGGTGTTCAGTACAGGTCACAGCACATCTCCGATCTCGGCATTTCCTGGACTCAAGTCTGAGTGGGGCTTCCCTCATGTCTAACCAGACTTTCACAGGCCAAACAATCCCACTCTCAACCCTCCAACCCTACCGCAAGCTCAAGGCATTCCAAGCGGCCACAGGATTACGTGTCTCTCAGTCTCCTTCACCTGCACATTCATTTCTCCTGTTTGGGGAATTCTTCCCTCTGTTCTCTGCTACTCCCCACTTGGCCTTGAAGGTGCAATAGAATCATCTCAGGTCATGGGGTAGCCCTGTCAGACCATCCTTTGCATCCTCATTGCACATCCTTAGTGCTGGCACTTGTCAACTGCTGCTTTTACCGTTCACCTGCCCGTTTCCTCTATGGTCTGTGAGCCACTCAAGCAGAGTCAGATCTTGTCCACATGTCTGTCCTGGCAGATAATCGATGCCTGGCACAGAAACACTCTTCATAAATGCCTGTCCAAATGAACAGACAGCATTTAGTGCCACTGTGGCTCGCCTAGTGTGCCACAATTAAAATGCCCTTGGATTCTGGAGTCAACCCAGAGCTCTGTCACCGACTGGCCAGGTCCCTGCTCTGAGCCTGTTTGCTTCTTCCTTAGCTGAAGCTAATACTATTCCATGAGTATGACTTACGTGAAGGGAGCTGTCTCATGTGTGTTCACCTTTTTTTAATGTACACGGAGAGGTTTTTTTAAAATTTTGTTTTGTTTTGTTTTTTATCATCATTAGAAGACAGGGCACAAATCCTGAGTTCACATTCTGTGGCTCTGTGGCTCTCAGCCCTGTGTTCTTGCAAAGGCAGATCTTGTCCATATGTCAAGCTGCCATGACTCTCACTCTGGCTCCCCTCTGACCACTGCTCTTGCTAAGCAGCGGTGTCTTCCCATTGTCTTCTTTGTGTGCGTGTAACCCTGGGGTCTTTTTTTAACCCACATTTCCTCTTTTAAGGACACCAGTCACATTGGGTAGGGCCACTCCAAAGGCCTCATTTTAACTTTATCACCTCTATAAGGCCATTCTCCAAATAGTCACATTCTGAGCTATTCGTGGTTAGGGCTTCGGCCTATGAATTCAGCCTGTAACAGCCATTCTCAAGTGCTACCTCTTTGTAGGGTGATCAACTCATTCAAGTTTGCCTGGACTTTTCCTGGTTTTAGCACTGAAATTCCCACATCCCAGGAAATCACTCAGTCCTGGGCACACTGGGAAGATTGATGGCTTTAGCTCATTCAGAAGCCTTACCTGAGTTTTTTCCAATATGTAAGACTAGAAGGACTGGACAAACCCAATACACACCCAGAAGCCATACTTCCTAGTGAACTTAGACATCCATTAACTTGATCAGTTCTCACTTAGGCCTTGGAAGGTAGTTGGCACAGGAAATAACATTCCAGTTATACAAAGGGGAATATAGGCTCAGAAAGGTAATCTTTGCCCCCCGAGGCCTATTTATCTGTGTCTTGCTTCTTTCATTACCAGATGCTTCCTATACTCAGCCAGGAAACCACAGTGTATGTGTCATTCCACCCTGTCCTGAGGCCTAGGCAGGATGTATCAGTGAGTGACTGAAAATTCTCCCCACTCATTTAAATTAAAGAAATTAAATACACAACCACTTGGGCAGTACTTGGGAGAGGAGCGATGGTGGGCCACAAGCTGGGCCTTGTAGAGCAAATGCCCCTGAATGGAAAGCAGGAAAAATGGGAAGGAAGCGGAAGAGATGCTGGCTGTGTTTGATGATCTCCTCTGAAAGGCAAGGAGGAAAGCCATTGATGAGTGAGCTTTGTTTGATCTGCTCAAGGATCAAAGGGGCAAGCACCATGTACACAAATGAAAGTTGACCTAGATACCCTGCATCTCAGGTGGCAGGGATACCAGGCTTCCCTGGGCCCACAGACCATGGAAGGTTCTCATAGGAAGCCCACCTCTTCCTCAACTTGAACCCTGACGCTTTCCCACCATTGACTTTCTGAAGGGCTTCTTTTTGCTCTTTGGGCTCTCCCTGGGGTATGAGGAGCTCAAGGTTGTAAAGGGGCTCAAGGGTGAAGGGCAGGTACAGGCTATAAGGCGTCAATGAAGGGCAAAGGGGACATCTATAATACTTTCAATAATAAAGGTTAAAATTTTTTTTTTTTAATTTTAAAAGGCCTAAAAAATGTTTCTTAGTTCAGGTAACATTTGAGAGAGAACAAAGTGAAGGGAACAAATCAAGGTCCCAGGAGTCCAGGAAGGGGAAATGATCCTGTGGCAGCAGCAGGCTTGATGTGTTCAAGGAGAAAAGGAGGAGGATGCAAGAGATGAAAGCATAGAGAATGCAGAGGGCCAGGCCTTGGAGGTCCTACAGGATTTGTAAAGACTTTGGATTTTTAAATTGTGATTTTTTTTAATAAGATGGAAAACCACTGAAAAGTTTTGAGCAAAGAAATTATGTGATTCAATTATGTTTTGAAAGGATTTCCCTCAGCAAAGATATATATGATAACTAGTTTAGAGTCTGATCCAAATTGCACGTGCACCAGAGGAGAGATCATGATGGCTTGTTCAAGGGTGACAGCCATGGAGATGATGAGAATGATGAGATTTGGGATATATTTTTTAATAAGAATGAGGAATACATGGGGATTTGGGATCACTGAGGAAAGATGCTGCCATAGATCGAGTTCACTGGGAGATGGAGTCTGTGTCTCGGAGATTTGAGTGCCTGAGTTTATGGGGGACTGGTTTCAGAAATGGTACATGAGCGAGCAAAGGAAGCCAGACAGAGGGCAAAGGTGCTTCTGATGTAGTTGCAATAGAGGCCTCAGTGGATCCTACAGGAAGTTCTGAAGCTGGAACAACCATTTATTATTGTCCCATTTGAGGCAAAGGGGCTGGACCTCTATTCCTCACATCAACCAGTAATTGGATGCAGCCACCCCTGGAGAGAGAGTGTAACCATGGGTGAGATGGCTTCCTTCTTCTGAGGGCAATTCCTGGGAAGAGAGTCTGCTGTGAGCTGTCAGAGCCAATACTTTGCCACCAGGGTAGTGAGTGTCTCAGTCCTGAAGGGAAACCAGGGTGACAAGCCACACTGTCTATTACAGGCACCCACTCCAGCCTACAGACTTCTTAGAGGAGAGGATGCTAGACTGGTTTTATTTTTTCTCTCTCATCTGACCTTGATCATGAAAAGAGTGGGCACTAGAATGAGACCCAAACTCAGGTACAAAAACTGCTCTATTTTTACTTCTTAAATTTTTAGCTAAACTGAACTTTGACATTAATTGCTTTTTATGCTAAAGAGTTTTCAGCTCCCCAAAATATAATAAACTAGGGGACTGGTGCACAAAAATTTGTGCACTCGGGAGATCCCTCAGCCTGGCCTGTGCCCTCTCGCAGTCTGGGACCTTTTGGGGGATGTCCACCTGCTGGCATGCCTGGCCAGCCTGGGTGAGGAGCTGATGGCTGTTTGCAGGCTGGCCAAGCTCCCCAGTAAGGACCCTCACCCCATTGAGGTGTGGCCAGCCTGGATGAGGGGCTGGAAGACATTTTCAGGCTGCCCACAGTCCCTTCAGGATTCGAGTCCCTACTGGGGTGCCTGGGCAGCCTGGGTACGGGGCTGGCTGGAAGCAGGTTTCTGGGGTTTATTTATATTCTATAATTGATACACTGTTGCTTTAAGCCCAGGCCTAGGCAGGTAACGAGGCCTCCTGTTGGCTTCAGCTCTGTGGCTTCTATAATTGAAAGAATGTTGCCTTAGTAGACGCCCAGCAAGCCTAGGCAGGCAGTTTCCTCCATTGCTGGTGCAACGGAAGCCTCCTGTTGGCTTCAGCTCTGTGGCTTCTATAATTGCAACTATGTTGCTGTGAGCAGAGAGAGGCCCAGCCAGCCTAGGCACACAGTTTTACTCCTGATGCAACGGAAGCTGCCTGTTTACTCTAGCTCCATGACTGCTGGTCTCCATCTTGGCTGGGTTAATTTGCATACAGCCATTCTGATTGGCTGGTGGGTGTGGCTTAGGCGTCCCAAAGAAACGGTCAATTTCAATATTACTCTTTTATTAGATTAGATGCCTCATTTAAACCTAGACCATTATGTGTGTTTTTAATCTATTAATTCAGAATATATAAGTATTTTCTGGGGCAAACTTGATATTTTAATTGGTTCAAATTTCAGACAACCAAATATTCCTCAGTGAACAGAATTCTAATGTGCTAATCTTTGTGATAGCTCTTAGGGGCAGGAAGTCCCTTCCAAGAGCTGATACAAATCCTCTTTGCTACATTTCCCATATATTTTTCTACATTGGAGTTGGAGAATGACTGGCATCAGGATCTGTGTAATAGGTTATTTCTGCACTAACGCCTATTTACAAGAATGATTCTTTCACTTCTGAGAGAAAAGCATCAGATTCAGGTCCTGGAAGATGGCAGAATATTTCCTAAGATCTACATGCCTGTGAATGAGGAAGTGTGTATATGTGTATGGTTATGCACTTCCATCTTTAAGTACACGCATGATTGTGTGTATGTGTGCACAGGTGTATGTAGGCAAGTGTGGGGGAGTATGTGTGTATGAATATTTTTGTTTATTTTGCGTGAGAATCTACATATATGGGAGTATGTTTATATTGCATGTATGTCCAGGTAGGTGATTCAGGTGTGAAAATATATTTAGGTGTGTATGTGTGTGTGCGTGTGTGCAAGCATGTATATACACTGAGTGGCCAAATTATTATGACCACCCCTTCAGTACTTCGTTGGGCCACCTTTTGCCTTCAATAGTGTGGCGATTCTTCTTGGCATTGACTCCACCAGATGCTGAAAGGTGATGTGAGGAATCTGACACCACACCTGATAAATTGCACTGTCCAGTTCTGTGAGATTTGATGGTTGTGGAATCAGCTGCCTGATGGCTCTTTTAACTTCGTCCCACAAATGCTCAATTGGATTGAGATCTGGTGATTATGGGGGCCACCTAAGCAAGGTAAAGTCTCCCTCATGTTCTTGAAACCACTCCTGCACAATATGAGCACCGTGGCATTGTGCACTGTCTAGTTGGAAGAAGCCATCTCCATTGGGATACACCATCAACACGACAGGATGAACTTGATCAGCAATAATACTTAGTTAGGTATGTTGTGCTATTCAGACATTTTTCCACACGAATTAGAAGGTCCAAATCATGTCAGGAAAACATGTCCCAAACCATAATACTGCCCCCACCAGCTTGAAGGGTTGTACTCATGCATGTGGGGTGCATGCTTTTATGCTGTTTCCACCAAATTTTCACTCTTCCATCTGCATGATGCAACTGGAAACATGATTCATTGGACCACATGACTCTTATCCAATGCTTGACTGTCTAATCCTTGTGTTCCTGTGCGAATTGGAGATGTTTTATCTTGGTAACTGCAGACAGCAAAGGTGTTTGAACAGGCTTTGGCTTCCATATCCCATATGATGCAGTGTACGGCTAATTTGCCTATAAACATCAGGTGGTCATAATAATCTGGCCACTCAGTGTATATGTGCATGAAAATGAACATGGGGAGGTACATCAACAATTTTCCCAGCTACATAAAGTAATCAGATCTCCTGGTTCCAAGGCAGGAATGTAAATGCCAAAGTCAGTTTTCTTGCCTGCAGCAACTTTCTGCTACGGATGCTGCTCCAAACATTTTCCTTAGGGGTCTCTTCAGTTTTTACTCTCTTCCCACCAGGGGTCAACACCCAAAGGAGCCCCAGGCATCTTCCTGGCCTTTGGAGCTGACTCTCTGATGTCCGCCCCAGGAGCCATGGCTGTGGCAGTCCTGTCACGTTGGACCCTCTGCTGTCACTGCCAAAGTGACAATTGATGATCAGAACTAGGGCTGTCCAGAAACCCACCTTCTGCAGAGCCCTTTGATCTGCCCAGCCTTGGAGTGGAGCAGAGCCTGTCACAGGTGCCTTTGATGGAGCCTGGCCAATGAGAGGGCTGAAGGCTGACCCAACCCAACCCTGCAGCCTTTGATGCCCACCCTGTCCTACAAGGGTCCTGATACAGAAGCAGGCAAGTGGGGTTAGGAACCAGCAATGTTACTCAGCCTCTGTGGGAAGTTCCCATCTGGGTACTTGGCCTGGTGACACTTGGGTCTCAGAGATGCAGAAGCCAATTCGTAGAAACAAATGTTCTTCCAACTACCAGGTTATGCACTCAGCTAGTATTCATGGAGCACATACAGAGTCAGCAGGGCCAAGTCGAGTCAGAAAGGTTGCATTAAACTTAGCTGCTTAATAGTTGTTCCAATTTGGTCAAGTTAAGTAACTGGCATATGCCCCTCAGTGGGCCCATTTCTCATCCCTTATGATGCTGTAAGGACCAAACTAAATAGTGAAAATAGGGCACCTGACACCTAATAAGCCCTCACAAATGTTAGCTGTGATTCTTGCAAGGTCCAGTGGTGAAGGATCCATCAAGTTCTGATTAACTTACCTCGTGAGATTATTACAAGAATTAAGTGACCTACAACATATAAAGTACTTTGAATAGTGTCCAACACTGAGTATGTGCTTCATAGAAGCTAGTTTTTAATAATGTGGTATAAGGGTCATCCTGGGCAGGGTGCTAAGTAATTCTTTGCCTACCGCCAGAACAAGTCTTCAATCTTCAACCTTGTTTTCTTTCCCTAAGAGAAGAGAAAACCACTCAAGTGGTTTTAACTGCCATTCCTAAACTCCAAATTCAATCACATAATATGGGTTACATTATCTGTTCTATATTCCATCTCTATTCTATAGAGAATAGTCTAAACCACTTAACATGGCATTCTCTACCACCTATCCTCAGTACCACAACCATAGTCCCTCCTCTCTCTATCTCCTGCATCCCCATCCCCCAAGCATACTGGGCTACATGCAGGCTATAGGAATATAAGTTCTTATGCACTTGTATGTCTTTGTCACTGCTGTCCTCTCTGCTTGAAATGCCCTTTGCTGCACTGTCTGCCTGTGAATGCCTTCTGTTCCTTTAAGGCTCACCTCTCAGATCCTTTCAATAACTAGTACAAAGCCTTCTTTGATCATTCCCCACACAGGAGATATGGCCATTACTTCTTCCTGCTCCTCTCTTAGGACGTGCCGTGGATATGACGTGGTGGGACTTACTGGTCAGCTCCCCTTGTAGACTCTACAGTTCTTGAGAGACCCAGAGCTGTCTTCCTCTGGATCACCAGTCAATGCTGGTGCTTTCACAGGGCCCTGAACAGTGCTTGCCACATGGTAGGACAATGAACATCTGCTTAGTGGATTAACTCAATCTCTCTCTTTTACCTTTCAGATCCACCACCCTCCTGGAGTCTTGTGGTCCCCAAGCTCAGTAAATTCATGATTGCCTATGCTACCCTCCCTCAAGCTGCTCCTCCTTAATACGCTATCTCTCCATCCAATCACCCCATATGGAAACTGGAGAGTCATCACTGAAGCACTTGCTCATAGTCAGTATACACACATCCCAAATCATGAGGATTTACTGATTTGACCTCTAAACGTTACTTTTATTTGTCCCTTCCTCTCTCTTCATACCTCCAATTCCTCCCAATGGATGATGCATTTGTAAATCTTATCACATTCTTCCAGAACTTAAAATGTTTCCCATCATTTCCAGGATACCATCCAAATTCCTTGGCATCACTAACAGAGCCCTCCCGGATCTGACCCCAGCCTCTCACTCCACTCCTGCCTTTCCCCATTATACCCAATGTTCTGCCACACCTAACCATTCATCCTTCCAGAATATACTAACCTATACCCTCACTCTCTCACTGGACTGTTGCTCCTTAGACAGCTTGGAATGACCTTCCTCCCACTTCCACCCCCAAAATATGCCTCCTCTCACTTGAAACTCAGCACAAATGCCACTTTGCACACATTTCCAGACCATTCCTCTACCCCACATCCCATCCTCTGCTGCCCACATTGAGTCAGTTGTTCCTTCCTGGGGGCTCTCACAGTACTTCATAGCTGCCAGGCCATGCTGTACTGTACCTACTCATTTATTCAAGCACATTTGTTTCCCTGTTTAGACTATGAACTCCTTTAGGAGCATTGTGTGAACTTAAGTTAATAATGTCCTTGGAGCTTTGGGTTCTGTATCATAAAATGAAAATAGTTATAGCCATACCTTCTTCACAGGCCATTATAAAGGTAAAATGACACAATGTGTGATGGAGCTGGCTCATAAGAGATGCTTGGAAAATAAGAATGTCTCTATGGTTCTTGCTGGCAGGAACAATGTCTAATGGGAGAAGCTTCCAGAGACGAGGACCCAGAAATCTCAGGAATGCGCCAGCCAACTTCTCAGCAGCTTTATTATAGTGCTTTCAAGTGGACTTTGTATGAAACTCTATCAATTTCTTCAACTCTCTGCAATTGGATGACTTTACATTTGCTATCCTGTCTCTTTGTAGCTCAATTTCATTATTTGAAATGTGGAGGTAATGTATTTATTTCCCAAGATTGTTGTGAGAATTCAGTGATATGATGTGTGTAGGTATTGTGTTAGCCATTGCTATTATTAATAAGTAAACACCATGGAGTAGCTCAATCTATGCTTGGGAGATACTTCACAAATAAATAATTAATGGATCTTAATGGAGCTGCTTAAAGATACAGGTCTTTGAAGAGATGGAACTTGGAGATTCAAAGCCAGAGAGCAATGGTTGCAAATAGCTTCAAGTGAGCCACAGAATCCCAACCCAGAACAGGACTCTACCCTGCTCGCAGGCTTGGAAACACACAGATGGGGTCAAACCTAAAGAAGTCATGATTCCTCAACAATGGGCCTAGGGTTCTGACAGAATTAAGTCTTCACTCCAGAGCTCTTGTTGACTGCTAGTCTTGCCCAGCCTTCACTCCATCCTGCCATCATAGTGGTTAAGTGTTGGGTACAGGCACAAGACTGCCTATGGCACATTAACAGCTTCACCACTTACTAGCTATACTAGGAACAAGTTACTTAGCCTATTTCTACCTCTGTCTTCTTGCCTATAAAATAAAGATAACATCAGTACCAATATCATAAGATTGTTGTGAGAATTACAGTAACTAATGCAAACAAAGCTCAGTATTTGGCATATAGTAAGTGTTCAATAAGTTAGTTCTCTTGGTTTGCTGCCTTCAGGCACTCCACCTACCCTCTTCTGGAACCAATAAAAAGCCAGCTGATTCATATTTTAAGATACCTCTCTTTTTCGTGCTAAGTGGCAAGAGTATATCCTGAATGGCCTATCAATGCCAGCACATGCACCAGGTCACTTCCCAAAGAAGAACAAAGCCCATACTTCCCTTTCTGACATCCAAGGGTTCCCCTATACAGTACCCACCTCCAGATTTATCCCAAGTAAACTTCATTTGCATGTGTGACACCTCATCCCACCTAAGCTCTTCCAAGGGCTTCCACCCAGCCCTGCCCTTCCTTCTTCTTGGGCTTTTGCTCATTCTGTTCCCTCAACCCAACATATCCTCGTCACTCCACACTACCCTTCTTAAATGCCACCTCTTCTATGAAGACACTCTGTAGTTTTCCAATGAGATGGAATCACTGCCTCCTCTTCCTTTTCCCATTTTACCTTTAGGTGTATACCCTTCTTCCCTGAGTTCTGTGAGCTGTTCTAGCAAAATAATCAAATCTACAAAGGGGGCTGTGGAGCCTCCAATCGTAGCTGGTTGCTCAGACACACAAGTGATAACCTCGCTTGTGACTGGCATTTGAAGTGCTGGAGGATGTGGATGGTGCTGAAGAAGGGGCAGTCTTGTGGGAGTAAGCCCTTAACCTGTGGGAGCTGATGCTATCCCCAGGTAGACAGTGTCAGAATTGAGTTAAATTGTAGAACACCCAGCTGCTGTCACAGAGAATTTCTTGGTGTGGGAGAAAACCTCTGCATGTTTGGTGACCAGAAATGAAGTGTTTTGTGTGAGTAGTAAAGGAGACTCACAGGGGAGAAACACACAGTAGGGAAGTACTGGGATTTTCCCTACACAAGGGGAAAACTGAAGTTTCTCCAATGGTCTGTTCTGCATATTCATGTATTTTTTAAAATTTACATTCCTTATTGTTTGAAGTATTACATCCTCAGATTCAACTAACCACAGCTTAAAAATATTTTTTAAAAAACTCAGAAAGCTCCAAAAAGCAAAACTTGAATTTACCATGTACAAAGCACTACACTGAATCCACACAAATTAAGTGAGGTGTAGGCACATCCAGCTGGAGTCGATCTGCAAATATAGGTTACACGCAAATACACCACCATTTTATATAAGGGATTTGAGTGTCCATGGAATTTGGTATCCAAGGGGATTCTGGAACCATTTCCCCAAGCATCTTGAGGGACAATTGTACATTACCTTCTATGGAAAAGCTGTATTTGCAAATGTGATTAAGTTGAATATCTAAAATTGAGAAATTATTCCAGATTATCCAGGTGAGCCCTGAGTGCAATCACAAAGTGTTCTTGTAAAAGAGAGGCAGATGGAGAAAAAATACAAAGGGAGAGAAGACAAGTAGATGATGAAGGTAAAGACTGGAAGATATGACTATAAGCCAATGATTGCTGGTAGCTATAAAAGCTGGGAGAAACAAGAAATTATTCACCTGAGAGTCCCTGGAGCATGACCCAGCAATGCTGATTTGGGCCCTGTTGGTGTGGCACAGTGGTTGAGCATTGACCTATGAACCAGGACGTCACGGTTTGATTCCCAGTCAGGGCACATGCCTGGGTTGTAGGCTCTATCCAGTGTGGAGTGTGCAGGAGGCAGCTGATCAATGATTCTCTCTCATCATTGATGTTTCTATATAACTTTCTCTTTCCCTCCTTTTTTCTCTGAAATCAATAAAAATATATTTTAAAAGACACACACTGATTTGGGTCCATTGATACTGATTTCAGTCTTCTAGCCTCTAGAACTGTGAGAGAATAAGTTCCTAATATTTTAAGTCACTGAGTTTATGGCAATTTGTCACACCAGCCACAGGAAATGAATATAGGGACATAGCACTCTACATGGCAATTTGATTTATGCTTATACCATATTCCGGAAAATAGCAACCTAACCCCCCAGGGTTTTCCAAACTGATGCCTAGCTGAATTTTTTCATTAATATTATTTGATTGATTTTTAAAAGAGAGAGAGAAACATTGATGCAAGAGCAAAGCATTGATCAAATGCCTCCTGCACGCCCCCGCCTCTCCCACCCCACCAGGGAATGAAGCCCATAGCCCAGGTATGTGCCCTAACCGGAAACTGAATCAGCAACCTTGAGGTGTACAGGATGACACCCAACCAACTGAGCCACATTGGCCAAGGCCTACCTGAGTTTTTAATGGTCCTTCCCATCATTCCAATAGACCTGCATTTTCCAATATGTCACCAACATTTATCAAAACATAGGTCTTTCTAGACATTTTGGCAATAGCATTCAATAGCAATCTGAATCCTTGAGAACTGGTTTGAGTTTGCATACGGTGCTTCTTCCCTAAGCTTTGGAACAACTTTGCTAGGCTACAGGTAGACAGAGGGCAAGGGAGGCATTAAACTAGACCCATTTCCCACTTCTTTCACTTTTCCTGCAAAATGCTCAGACCAAGTGAATTTCTGATTTCTAGCTATAAAAACATGCCTGATGGTAGCTGCTTTAATTACAGAAGTTCATACTTTACATATGTTCTATTTTCTACCCAGATGCCACACTGAATTAAGAAGTAAAAGCATCTGAACCTCAGCAGAACCCTTTGTTTTCCCCTCCCCCCCCTTCTTTTACTCCCCCTCAATGTGGAAGGATCATTATAGCTTAAATCTTCCTCTGCAAAGCAAAATGAGCCCATTTGTTCTTCTAGCCAACAGAGCCTGGGCCTGCCTTCCTCTCTGCAGTTCTGAGAGTTCTAAGTGCATGTCCTCCTTGGCAGGGAGAGAAAGGAAGGTTATTGAGCCCCTTTCCCCCAACTGTTTGATTAAAAAAAAAAAAGTTTGTTTTTGTTCATAGCTTTAAAGCCCAGAATGGCCAGTACTGTAAATAAAACATGTGCTCTCGTTTGAAAAATTTATTACAAGGAATTTTGTTTATGATTTCATCTTCTCAAGCAATAATTAATTGTAGGTCTTCTAGGGTCCCCACAGACCAACCATCATTCAGACTGTACAGGAGAATGATCCAACACAGTGTCTCTCCATTTCTCATCCATAGCCAAAGGAGCTGTCCCTGGGTACTACCACGTCAGCCTGCATCGAGGAAGTTAAGTTTATGACATGATTTGCCTGTTCAAATGTCTGGGGCATATTTACTAAGTCTGTATGTGACACTGAGGTCAAAGCATCCTTTCAAGAATTCCTCAGATAAGGAACCTCTATCATTAAACTGTCCTGATAATTTAGAACCATGCAACATGCCCCTCTCTTCACTTCTCAAGTGCTGAGGATGAAAGATTATTCAAATTGTTTGGTTTAACAAAGGAAACACAAATCCACACAGTCATACAAATGATAACAACAGATATTTAGTGAGTATATCTTATGTGTTGAACATTATGCTGAAATATTTTTATATGAATGATCTTAACCCATATAATTGTTTCAGTCAGGGCAGGCTGGGTTATGCTGCAGTAACAAACAATCCCCAAATCTCTGTGATTTATAATGACAGGGCTTATTTCTCTCTCTTCTACATGTCCACAGTAGAGTGGGTGTGGGAAGCTCTGTTCCACATGGTCCTCACTCTGGGATCTGAAACATAGCTTTTGTAGCAGGTGAAAAGAAAGTTCTAGAGGATCTTACATCAGCAATTAAGTGACATGCATAACTTCTAAGCACAATTTGTTGGCCTGAATTAATCTCATGACCCTTCCTGCTCACAAAAGGGTCAGGAAGTACCATCCTACCATGTGTGTCGAAAGTGCAGGGGTGGGGGTGAAGTGGCCACTAGAAATAATTACTGAACAGAACTGGTAATCACACAATAATCTTATAAGGTAGGTATTTTAATTTTGTTTTCCATTTTGTAAATTTACAGATTAGGAAACTAAGGAACAGAAAGGACATGTATAACTTTTCCTAGGTCATGCATCTAATAAGTGGACGGGCGGGGGGAGTGAAGATTCAGACTCAGGCAACTGGACATCTCCCTTTCCCTACCCTAACATGAACTCACACATGTACATGCACATGCTTCAACTCACATGCTCACATCCTGAGGCTACTAGATAATGAACCCTTCTAATGCACCCAAGAGTGGAAATAGAGTGTTGAGTGTCAGCCAAAGTCCTTAGAGAGAATCAAAGATTAAATTAGAGAAACTACAATTAGTCACTAAGTCCAAAAGGCAGGATTAAGGCCAAGCAGGAAAAAGAAAATTACTAAAAGTGAAAGGTCAAGAACAGGACACACTGAAACAGGAGTGTGGTTGGCAGCAGTGAGGGGCTAGTCCAATGTTGGATGCCAACCATAAGGGAAAGGCCTCTGTGTTTCTGTAGTGTGGATGGGCTTGGCTGGTTCAAGACTTAGAGCAGAAGCAGAACATGATAAATATTCTCTTCAAGCTGATCTTTTTACCCAATCCCCACTCTCGCTGGGGGAGATGCCCTACCCAATTGTCAAGAGGTGGGGGGGAAAATAAAGATGGCAGATGGCAGATGGAATCATCTTTGGGAGCCAGAGTTGGCCGTGTCTAGGGGAACCGGCAAGGACAGGGAGTGTTACCAGACCTGGGGAGTGCTATGGTTGTGGGAGAGACCTCCTGATGGGAGTGAGGTCTTCAGTAGAGAGACATGGCAAGGAATAAGTACCTCAACTTCTCTCTCCTTCCATCTCCTGATCTACTGGTGAAGTCTCCCATTGGCTGAACTCAACCAGAAGCTAAAAGGAAATCTACATACCAGATGTGTAAAGCTCATCTTTCCAGGGTACAACACAGAGGAAGAAGGGTAGAGAGGACAAAAGTATCCAGCACATATGCTATTTTGGGTGTTCTTGTCTTGATATTTCTGAAGAGCCTCTTCCCATCAATCCATATCACCATTGTCCTCATCCCTGTGTTACCTCAGTGACAGCACCTATGGTTATGGTCTTCGACTGCTAAGAGTTGTTACTTTGCTCAACCATTGAATCAACCATTCAAAAAAATGTGATCATCTACTATGAGCCAAGTCCTGTTTTAGATTCTTGGGATCCAGTAGTAAAAATAAATAAATAAATAAAAATAAGGCTTTTCCTCATGAAACTTGCATTCTAATGAGAAAAATTGAGGATTGAGAAATTATAAAAAAAAAAAAAACTATGTTCAAGAATGCCAGCTGGGAAAACAAGGCATGGGGCAAGAGGGCAAAGAGTGATCAAAGATGCTATTTTAAATAGGATTATTAGGAAAGTTCCCTGAGAGGAGGTAATGTGTCAAGTCACCATGTACCATGCACAAAAGAATGCAGTGTCATGTCTTGCCAACATATATCATTTAGGAACTTTCAACACCTTTAGAAACAAGGCATTACATTAAAAAAAAAAGATGAAAGGACAAAAACGAATTAACAATTCTAAAGGCTAGTTCACAAGTTAAGAAACTGAAGCACTCTTTTTCAAAGTTAGAAGTCACTGCTCTAAGGAGAGGCATCTTGAAGTATCTTAGTGGATAGGGCCACTGGATAGGCAAAAAGGAGCAGGGAGGACCTAGAGATCTGGGAAGCCAATGTGAGCCAAGCTGCAGAGGTGACGATGAGTCAGGGACAATGGGGAGAGATATGAGAGGCGTAATGAGCTTTGCAGGCTGCAGGGCAAGGATTCGACTTATGCTTTGGATTATTCTCTAGTCAGTCGGTACCAAAATGTGTTAGGATGGTGGCTGGCTTAGTAGCAGGGTCAGGCCTAGGGTGAAATTTCTTTGCTGCGTTATGAGCTATGTAACTTCATGCAAGTTTCCTTACTTCTTTGAACTTCAGTTTGTTCATCACCAAGGTGGAGGAAAATACCTAATTGGGACAAGTGGATGTGGAATACTTGGCATAGTATTTGACACATAGTAGGCACTAAATGACTATTACTAGTACTTTTCCTTGGCCTAAGATATGAACAAGAAAAGACAAGCTGCTTATCTAAACAAAAACTGCAATTAAGGTTCAGCTAGGGAGCTGAGTTTCATCAAACTGAAAAGTATAGGTTCTGGAGTCAGATTGGAGTCAGATTGTCTGGAGTCTGAACTGGGCTTCTCCATTTTCCAGTGAGTCCACTGGGTTAAAAGGTAACCTCTTTGGGCCTCTGTTTTTTCATCTATAAAATAGAACACTTGTGGTAATGATTATTCCTTGTTGTGAATGAGTCCGTAGAATGCTGAAGAGCTTAACATGGTCCCTCGTGCAGGGTAAGTGTAGCTATGGTGTCTTTATTGTGTGAACTGTCACTGTGGACTTAGAACAATCCATGTGGTGCTCTGATGCCCATCTGCGAGGGAAAAGAGCTTCAACCTTGAGCCTGGAGATGGTGGCTATTGGGGGAGGGGGAATGGCAAATGTATAGCTCTGATGTGTAAAATGTAAGAAGGACCCCTTTAGATGCAGGAGAGGAGAGAAAGGGAGAGAGAGAGAGAGAGAGAGAGAGAGAGAGAGAGAGAGAGAGAGAGAGGCAAGCATGTGTACCAGCCAGTGCATGAGCAGCCTCACTCCTGCCTTAGAAAGTGTGTGTGTGTGTGTGTGTGTGTGTGAGAGAGAGAGAGAGAGAGAGAGAGAGAGAGAGAGAGAGAAAGAGAGAGAGAGAGAAGCCAGTGCATGAGCAGCCTCACTTCTGCCTTAGCTCTTGCCAACCCAAAGAATTACAGAGTTGGATGTACCCCTAGGAAACTTCTATTCACACCACATTTTCACCCTATTTGGAGATGGGACACCTAAGGTCCAAAGATAGGAGTGGCAGATGACCTCTGATTCTAGCAAGCCCTGACTTTGCCAGGATTGTAGGACATGGTGAGGAGTGTGTGGCAGAATCAGAATCAGATCCAGACCAGCTGAACCTCTGGGCTATTTTCTCTACCATCATCTGTTCTTTTCTCTTTCAAAGATGCCCTGTACTTCCAGAAGCATCCATCATGAAAATAGTTCCTCAAACACTAGACAGCCTTCGGGATCCAAAGAAGCCTTTCCAGTGGAAGCTGAAGTAGTTGCGGGAGTAGGGAAGGAAGTGGAGCAAGGAGCGCAAAAAAAGAGACCACATTCCCCCTTCTAGCCTGCCAGTCTCCAATCCAAAGTTCAGGCCAGGGAAGGGGCAGCAGAGAACTTGAAATAGAATGAATTTAAAAAATCAAATGAGTTGGTTCTGTACTCTAATTCCTCACTTTTCAAACTTTAACTTATGAAAGTTTAAATACCTAAAGTGATAGAAGAAGCAAAAGGAAAAAGAGGAGGGAGAGAGGAAAAGGAGAGGAGGAGGAGCAAAAAGAGGAAGAGGAGAGAAAAAGGGGAGAGATAAGGAGGAGGAGAAGGAGGAGGAGGAGGAGGAGGAGG
>PVJC01000638.1:5966-82983 GCA_004026665.1 Murina feae | reverse complement strand
TCCCAACTTCTGGGAGTGCTGTCAGTAGGCAATCTTCAGGGATTGCCTCAGCTATGGAAAAACACTTCACCTCACCTCTCCCAACGGCTGCTATATATGGAAGCATAGAGACTTGACCATCTCAGCCCAACTCTGGCAAACTCTGAAGGCCAATTCTAGCTCCAGAGCTGCCATGGGACTAGCCATGACTGCTGTTGAGTATGCATCACAGCTTGACTTCTCCCTCTTTCTACTACCACTTTCTTCCCCTTCCTTTCACCAGCAATGATTCCAGCGAACTGCTTAATAAATGTCCTGTACCCTAAAGGGGGGTTTGAAGAGAATTGTGGGGAGAGAGAGAAAGGGGGAGGGGGAGAAAAAGAAGAGATAGGAGAAAAGAGAGCACTGCTTCTTGTTTTCAGGCCATCTTATCCAGCCTGTTTAATAAGCTGTTTACCCATGTGATAATAGTGACATATATGTTAGCATTTGCTATGTGTGGGCACTGTGTTGAGCCTTCTATGTGCATTATTTCATTTATCCCTCACAACAGACCTATGATTGATCTATGTGGTAGGCCGATTTTCTAATATTTTTCAATATGGAAAATGAGACTTAGAAAAGTTAAGCAAACTTCTCTAATTCATAAAGCTAATTATTGATGAAGCCAGGATTCAAACTGAGGTCTGTCTTGTCCCAAAGCCTTTGCCTTAACTCACTACTCAGTGCTGCCCTGGGCAGCCTCGGCTGTGGGAAAGTCCCATCCCCCTTACTTCACCTCCAACATCGGGAAATACAGAGGCAGGATTCAGAAGAATTCTAACCCAGTGAGTCTAGGTATGCTTGTCAGTGCATGTCAGGCAAACACATCAAGGTGCATTGGTGTGTGTGCATGTATGTGTGTGTGTGTGAAGCTGCTCCACCTTCATTCCTCTCCCTCCTCTTGGGTGGCTTTCTGATGGGACACCTGGCCCAGGAGGGAATGGGAGCTGCCTCTTTCTAGTTGGAAGTCTCACTTGATGTCCCTGTACAGGTCCTGCTGAGCTCATCCTGTTCCCTTGACTTGGGCTCCCTGGGCCTGCTGGAACCTGGGCTGGGGGAAGGAGCGGACTGATGGCATTGGAGTGTGAGTGCAGGTGGCTCCTACATGTAATGGCACCTATCTCAGCCCTGCCCAGGGACCTCACTCTAGTCAATAGAACCGTGGCCCAGACAAAAGCCATTAGACATCGCGACGACAACGATCCCCTGCCATGTTCCTGGCATAAAGGGCCAGGCTAAATACCTTTGCAAGGCGCTCATTGTGCTGCATCCTGCACCGCCTTCCCGGCCATCCCCGCACTATCAAATCTTTCTTGGGCCCTTTGTTGTCAAACCAAATACAGCGCTACATTGTCTGGCCTTCCACCTATTCTAGCTGGATAAAGGGGCCCGGTCCCCAGACTGGGGGCGCTCGGCTCCTGGGCGGCCGCCTCAATGCTATCTCACTGCCACAGCCCACGCCAGAGGCCCACAGTTTCCCCACCCACCCCGCTCTGCTCCCGGCTGGCGGCTGCGCCATTGATACGCTGTGTATTCTTTTCCATAGGTTCCCACGAGCATGTCACTAACCATTTCCTGGGCCTTATCACCGGGAGGAAAAAAAGGAGCGCCTTTGAAAAGTGGAAACAAAACATCAGGCCCCATTGTTGTGTGACTTCCCTGGTCACAATCTAGGCTCTCGATCGCTGACATGCAGAGACTACAAACACATCCTAATACAGATACCGCGATCGGCAATTTGACCTGGATATTTATTGTTCTGTATCTGCCATCTCTGCTCCACGTGTTTGTGGCTTTAAAATCATCCTTTTCATGCCTCTCTCCTGGCTCAGAGCAAGTCAAAAGCCTCTGATGCCCATCGTCACTGTGACAAGCAACTGAGTCAATGTGCACACTCATGGGTCTGCCTGTTCTGGGAGCTCACAGCCTTGCTTACCATTTTCTCATCTTTCACTTCCACCTGCCCTCTTTCTTGTTCATCTTCTTTGCCTCCATGCCCTTCTTTTCTTCCTCCCTTTTCTTTTTAACCTTTCTCTTTCTTTCACTCAACCTCAGTCTCTCCCAGCCAATTTATTTGTCAGCTCTCCCTCTACACCTAAATGATCAGCAGGAGGTGGGTACTCGTGGTGAATTTCTTGGGAACGAATGAAGAGGGAGTTGGGACATTTTTTAACATTGCTCCTTAGAGATTCATACAATTCTGGAGTGTTAAATTTAAGGAAAGTTCAGACATGAACTAGTCTAATTCCTTACATTTTTATGAAGGAAAATAACCAAGCGTCTGAGAGTTAAGTGACCTGCCCATTGTCACACAGGGAGTCAGTAATGGTAGCTAAGCCCACCCAGTCTCCTCACGACTGCCAGGAAATGCTGTTTCCTAGCTGTGTCTTCCAAGCTCTCTGAGAATCCCAATGATATGTCCCTAGTTTAGATGTCTATTTGAGATACAAACCTAAAATTCATCTGTCAATCATCTTCTATTTTAGGAAGAACCACGAAACATGCCCTAGAATAGCACAGAGTGGCTGAGTGAACTTTCTGGATATAGAAAGCTCAGACTAGAATCTTGGCTTGGCCACTTACTACTGTGTGACCTTGGGTAAGTCATTAAGCACCTCTGTGTCTCAAATTCCTTATTTTTAGAATGGGCACAAAAGCAGTTCCTACATCCTAGGGTCTTTGTGAGGATGAACAGTGGATTCATGTATAATGTCTGATGTACAGTTAGCACTGTGTAAATATTAGCTATTAATAAGTCGTGGGAAGAAGCCATTGTTGAAATCTATTTTTTTTATCAATCACCTTCTCAATTTGATGTCTTGTAAATATGGATTTCTCGGAGCTTTTCTTATAGTAGGGTCCTTGTATATGTACATTTTAGTTGGTCCCTGAAACTAGGGTCCCTGCTCACCACTGAATCAGCAGCACTTGGCTTCCACTCAATAAACACTCCTTCCCCCATTTAATAGTATATACAGAGAACACACTGTGTGCCAAGCACTGTGGGCAGTTGTTGCTTCATAGTGCTTGCATGCTAGTCAAAAATGATCACACACACACACACACACACACACACACACACACACACACACACCAGCCAACTGAAATGAAGAAAAAGGATAGAGTGTGATTAGAACTCATATTGGAGGACAAAATCTAGACTGGGAATTTAGGGATAACATCTGTAAGAGGATGGTATTTAAGTTGAACTCTAAAAGAGTGACCACAGGTTGTAAGGCCAATAGCAAGTGAATACTCCAGGCAGAGGCAAGATGGGGCCCATTTGAGGACCCGATTAAGGCCTGAATGAAGGATGGCATGATGACACAGAGAGAGGAGGGCAGGGTATAAATTCAGCAGGGGGTACACAGATTTCTCAGGGATGCATAATTGGGGTTTGCCCCCAAAATGACACTTCAAAGCTTCGATAAGATTTTGGGCAGATCCTTTGGCTGCTGAGCAGAGAATGGATGAAGTAAGGCAATTAGCAGTTACAACAATGAGGCTATCTTTATCTATTCCAGATGAGAGAGAATATGAGCTTGGACAAGAATGGTGGATGTGGACATGCAGATAAGAATTCAAGAGATATTTGAAGTAGAATCTATAGAACTTGAAGAAGGGAGAGGGATGATTCAAGGATGCATCTGACCTGAGCATCTGGGTTATTGAAGGAGCCACTTCCTGAGAACGAGGAGCCTGGAGGAAGCCCTGGGTATCATGAGCTCTAGCTGTGTTTGAGATGCCAAGGAGACATAGAATACTTGGATCTGGGGTTTAGAGTATCAGTCCAAGCTAGATATGTACCTCTGGGCATCAACAACAATTTACGTGCTGTGAATGCATGTGTGAATGAGTAAAGGGATACTGCTAGGATTTGAAGCCAGATTTGGCTGACTGAAAAGTCAATTTTTTTGTATAGTATTCAGTCCCATCCCCGTGACCTATATCCAGAAAAATGTAGACTCTCCCAGAATCCAGATATTGTCAAGTCCAGGGCAAAATGTAGCAACTGTCAGGTCCAGAGAGCAGCCAGGATCACAGAAGAATCCTTGAGAACAGGCAGAACCCAAGAATCTCTAGGGGCAAGTGTTCTGGCATAAGATCTGGAGGGATACGGAAAGAAGCAGAATCTTGAGGGATATAGGAATTCCATCACACCGCCAAAGTGGTGGCCAGAACTCTCTGCAATAGATATTCATAAGACTGTCATGATATAATTTATAACAAAGAACCTAGTGCCATCCTGGTCACATAGAAGGTATTCAGGATATTAGACTAGGCTAACCTGGTAAGAACAAACATTCTCTAAATCTCAGTGATATAACTCAACCAAGTGCCATATAGGTCAGGCAGCATTTTCAAAGATACTTTTCCAACAGTAACTCAGAGATCAAGGCTATTTTCACCTCTAAGGTCTTCACTTCCTGCAGTGTGGAAGGGGGACAGTGTGGAGAATTCACACCTGTTCCTAACAGCTTTGGCTGGAAGCAATGCCAATGACTTCTACTTTCAGCCTATGGGACTGGCACACGACCCTAACTTAGCTGCAGAGGAGACCAGGTCATAGAGGGGAGATACAGAGGTTTATTGAGGATTGACTGCCCCTGCCCATTCACCAAATGCTTCTTCTTCCCACAGGAGAACTAAAGCAAGGAATAGGATTAGAAGATTCAAGTGGGAGATGACTAGAGATGGTCAAGGCTGGGGATGAGGGGGTTCCAACAACCCTTACTCTCAGAGTTAGGACCAGAAATCTGTGCCTGGAACCTTGTCTGTTTCTGTGCACATGCTTTCCATTTTCTCCTGTTCCCTACATGTCACATGCTACTCAGTGGAAAACGTCGCTGCTGCTATGACCTGAAGGAGAGGTCAAAGTGATTTTCTGTCACAGTTTGAGGTTTGTACCCTGTTATGCCTGCTACCAGCCAGGATTCCTATGGAGGGGAGGTCTAGGAGGGTGTGACAAGGCTGCCCTGACCAAGCAGGACCTCAAGTCCACATGGAGGGGATGCCCCACAGGCCCCACCAAAAGCCTTCCCAAGCTAGTATCATTGTCTGTCTTGAGCTGGGTCTGCCAGCCAGTGTCTGTATCTTTCCAGCATAGCGATCTTATCAAAGCAAATTAAAAATGAGAATGGGCCCATAAAACATGCATTATGGTCTCTCGAAGCCTCATAAAGCCAGATAAATGCCCTGCTTCAGAGGCTACTAGATCGAGTATACACCTCTCTTCCTCCCCATAATGGAATCGTCAACAGCAGATAATTGAAGTTAAAAAAAAAAATCAGTAACTTGTAAGGTTCAACTCAGTGGATTGATTGTTTGGCCTTGTGGATTGCCTGGAGTAAAAGCGGATCATAGCAGAAGATATCTGGCTTTTCTTGACCCCAAATGGCTCCTCTACATTAACCCTGAGGCTTGGAGCAAAAGCACAGAGAAATCTCATGGACTGCTCTCCCTTTCTGAGTGGTTCCATCTCGTTTTCTCATTGCCCCACTGGCTCCTGAGTCGCAGGCCACAAGCCAAAGTATTTTAATTCTTATAGGTAGCAGGCCTCCTATGAATCTACTCCCAGGATTTTAGGTACTCCCTTGAGATTTAGCCTTGTCTGGGGGAAGGGAGGGCTGGTTGTCACACAGCAGGCTTTCTGTTACTGTAGCTCCCACTACCTCAGTTGAGGGTAAACTACCTATGCATTTCAGCTCGGCCTTGCCTTTCCAACAGTGAGTGTGGTTCTTGGCCTGCTCTGACCCTGGCCAACCTATCACCTCATACCCCAGGCTCAGTAGGTGGTTCTGCTCCAGGTTTCCCTGTACCTGAATCCTGACTTGATATATATGGTGTCCTGTGAGAGTGGAGATTGTCTCAGGGACTAGAATCCTGCCTGGGCTTAACCCAACCCAGACATCCAGACTTCCTCCCAGTCTAACCTCCCGTAAGAAGCTCACTTTCAGGAGACTGGCCTTCTTCCTACTCTTTAAATAAATCCTTCCAGCCAGGCTGGCATGAACATCGACCTATGATCCAAGAGGTCACAGTTTGATTTCTAGTCAGGGCACATGCTCAGGTAACAGGCTTGGTCCCCAGAGTATGCAGGAGGCAGCCGATCAATTATTCTCTCTCTCCCTTTCCCTTCCACTCTGAAATCAATAAAAATATATTTTATAAATAAATAAATCCTTCCAATATCTCCCTGCTCAATGCTGATTCTAGATTTTTACCCAGGTGCCTGCCCCTCGCTCAGCCTCCAGAGCTGAGACCCCATTCTGACAGGGACAGTGAGAGAAGGAAAGCACAGCCTGGGATGAGTTTGGTCCAGGTTCATGGCTTTCATTCAGACTGGGTGTGGTAGTGCAGCCAACATAGATATCAGCCTAAGGTTTCCCTGTCAGACCAGACTAGAAGGCATGTTCTGGAACTTAGCATTTGGACCCTCTTTACTGCACCTCTGATGTTCAGACAATGGAGATGGGCTGGACTGGCTTCTCTTCTCACTAGAACCTTTATTCTCTCCCAGACCTAAAGCTTAGATAGCCCAGTGCAGAGTATCTTTCATGCCTGGCCATCCAACCATCTCCAGATTGGTCCTTAGTCCTCTGGAACTCCATGCTAGCCACTGATTTATCCCCAGTAATTCTTATTCTGAATTTTAACTTATTGTTGACAGTATTACAAATGTCTCCCTTTTTGCTCCCCTCCACCCAACCCTGACCCACCCCAGGCCTTCACTGGATTATTGTCTGTTCATGGGTTATGCATATATACATACTAGAGATCTGGTGCATGAAATTCGTGCACAGGGGTGTGTGTGTCCCTCAGCCCAGCCTGTACCCTCTCCAATCTGGGACTCCTTGAGAGATGTCTGACTGCCTCTCACAATCCAGGACTGCTGGCTCCCAACTGCTCACCTGCCTGCCTGCCTGATTGCCCCTAACCACTTCTGCCTTCCAGCCTGATCACTCCCTAACCACTCCCTCCCCTGTCAGCCTGTTTGATGCTTAACTGCTCCCCTGCCAGCCCGGTTGCTCTTAACTGCCCTCCCCTGTTGACCATCTTGTGTCCACATGGGGGTGGCCATCTTTGACCACGGAGAGGTGGCCATCTTGTGTGTTGCAGTAATGATCAATTTGCATATTACCTTTTTATTATATAGGAGGATGTTGTTAATCTCCTCCTGCCCCCTCCTCCCTTCCCCAGTGAGGTCTGTCAGTCTGTTCCATGCATCCATGCCTCTGGACCTATTTTGTTTGTCAGTTTATTTTGTTCTTTAGATTCCACACATAAGTAAGATCATGTGATATTTGCCTCAGTTACCCTTTTATAACTTATGTGCTTATACATCTATCTCTTGATTTAACTATGGGAAGGTGGGCCAGCTTTGGCCTAATATTGTATCTCTAAGGCCTTATGCAATCCCTGATACATACTATATGCTCAATAAATATTTTTAGAACAACTAAACATATTTAATTGTGTCTTTTTAGTCCAATTCTAAGCAGTCAAGAACTTCTGCAATGTGGTGAGATTGTTTGCCCATAATCTACATAGAGAAGCTCACTGATTCCATGACCTCCTGGGATGGGCCCTAAAACACAACTGAGACAGAATAAATGTCTGGCTGTTCTGTTTTGACTGGTGACAAGAGTTGCAAGCTGATTAATACATTTAAAGTGGTGATCAATTTGTCTTATTCATATCCTCTTATCCTGATTGTAATGAGTAGATCTTTTAACATAATGAAAACTGCATGTTTCACTCAAATTTGCAGCTTTGCATTCCAGAGGAGTTGAAATGCTGTTTCTATTTAATGTTAAAATGAGGTGTAAGCTCTTGTCTTAGGAGGCCAGAGAAGGTCACAGGCATTCTGCCTCCTTGAAGACCAAAAGCATGGCATCTCCTTGATGCCATGAATTTGAAAATTGGTTCCCAAAGAATGGAATCAGACAGCACCTTTTCAGTCACATTGTCTTTTTCTTGCCAAGTTTATGAGTGACCGCTAATCAGCCCTGACTGGAGGTTGTCTAGTTTTGGCTTGAATACTTTCCAGTGATGGAGAGCTCACCACTGAACATTTCATCTTTTAAAGCCTGCAAGTTTAAAAAAGCCTCCAAGTTTAAAAATACATTGGTCCAGAATCAATGTCTTTACTATTGTTGTGGACTTTACTTTTTCTCTTGCTCCCTCTTACCCTCCCTCCTTTACTTTTTTAACTTATTAGTTCGCCTTAAAAATATCCAAAATCATAATAACCTCTTACAGTTTTACAGAGGCATTCCTCATGCTTGTCACACAGCCTCGCAGAGATGAATGAGAATGAGTGAATAGTTTCCTATTGATTCTCTGCTGATGCTGCTTCTCTTGGGACAGCCTGTCCTCACGGACAAGAGTGTCCCCTGCTCCGCATACCTTTCTACCCTTTTCACTGCCCCATTCAGAACCCAGGAAGGATCTGGCACAATGGGCTGTCAGTCCCTGGTTATTGAATAAGTGAATGAATAAATGAATGTATGAATAAATAAAGAGTGGTGCCTGGAAGGTGTTTTATTAAATGTGACCCTGCTCTTCTGTCTCTGGTTGGTTGTATGACAGGTGCTTTTTCACTAAGCAACCAACACAATCGGTCAAGGTAGAAATGGGGACAAAAAGGAATATTCACACTCTCTTCTGTGGCTGCACTCACATCAAGAAAGCTCAGAGCTGGCCATGGAAGAGTCCATGTATTTTCCATGGAGGCCAAAGATGGAAAGAGAACAGGAGGTGCACAGAGAAGAGCAGAGGTGAGAGGCAGGAGTGAATTGAGAGCTTACAAGCTTTGGCTCCCTGACGCCCTGAGGCCCCGAGCCACACCCCTGTGCTGAGCTGCAGGAGATGATCTGGCTCCTTGTCCAGATTCCCCGTTATTGCTCAAGCCAACTCAGATAATTCCCTTTACTTACACCCAAGCATGTCCACCTAAATAAAAGGAATATATAAAGATGTCTGTTTCTTAATGTTATAAGGAAGGCTGGGAGGCTGAGAAACTCTCCCCAGGCCACAGAAATAGGAATGGCAGTAGGGCAGAATCCCCAACTCTGTGCTTTCAGACTGAGCTTTGTTCTATGCAGTCACTGGAGCATGTCCCTGTTCCCTGCTCTCCTCCTGCCTCTCACTGTTAACAAAAGCAGGAGTCACTCCTGGAACACCCAGATGTAGCTGAGTAGTGTGAATCCAAACCAAGAGGAATTCACTCTCCATAAATTATGCTTTAATAGATGTCAATTATTAATTCCTAAATAAATATTTGTTAATATTCAGAAGAGTTTGCCTACTAAGAAAAACTCAGGCTACACAGAATAATTAGTGCTTCTCACTGTAAGACGGCTGAGGCCCATGATTTTTCCCCCACTCTGCATCTTTATTTTGTCTGAAGTGTGAATGCCTGACTGTGTCAATTTTCTGGGGATTTCAGCTGGCCCTCCTCTGAGCAGTTTTGGTTGGAGGTATGTGCATGACAAGAATGCAAAGAACCGAATGTTCTCATGGGAGCTTCCATGCTGGCCAGTGAGTCTTTCTCTTTCTTCTTTATGGAGCAAAATTTTATGAAAAACTGAAGTTGCCACATCTAAAAAGAGTCAATCAGGAGAACCAAGATGGCAGCATAGGTAAATACCTGAACTTGCTGCCACACACAACCACATTAAAACTACAACTAAAAGATGAAATGGATATCATCCAGAACCACAGGAAGGCTGGCTGAGTGGAAATTCTACAACTAGAAGGACAGCGAAAAGCACACTGAGTCCAGTAGGAGGTGCAGAGGAGTGAAAGTGCAGAGTTCCAGGCGAGAATCTGGGGACCCAGACTCATATGGAGAGAAACTGGACTGTCTGACATTGGGCCAGAATGTGAGGGTGGCTTTCTTGCAAAGGTGCTTGCAATAGTTATTGTTCCTGCATGGGGCCACAAGACACAGAGACCCTGGGACATCTCTGAGGCAGAGCAGACTGGCAGCCATTGTGGTTTGCTCCACCCTGATGATTCCCAGAGACCCCCACCCCACTCCATTTAGAACCTCACCCAAGCTGTGTGCAGCAGCTTTTGCATACAAATGGACTGGCCTTTCTCTGACTAAAAACCTGTCAAACTGCAGCTGGGTCAGAGAACCCCAGAGCTTCCTAAAGAAGGCCTAAGGCTCATCAGCAGCCTGCATTTCTTCACAGCTACACCTCATCTGGGCACTTCCAAACCCCAAACAAAGAGGAGGAATCTGCAGATCTCTCTGTAGCTCCTTCCCGGCGGTCTCAGACAGTGGCTGACTTTGCACCTACTTGGAGATCCAAGAGCCAGTCTACCCAGTGGTCAGAGTGAGACCATCCAGATTACAACTCTTCACATCCATAAGAGACACACGCAGGGAGCAGACTTAGTGAGTGCCAAAGCCCCACTGAAGCAAGTCCTACCCCATAGGGTGTCTTCAGCATAAAAGTTCTCCCATTGTAGACACAACTGGTCCTTTTGACCTGGAGGTCAATTCCTCCCAGAGATACCAACAGCAATCAAGGCTTAACTACAACAAGACTGTGCACACACCCCACAAAGGGGTTCACCAAGAGTGTCTACCTCAGGTAATTGGGGAGGCTGAGCCACTGGGCCCTATAGGACACCTAGCACACAAAGCCACTCTATCAACACAGGGAAGCAGCCAAAATGCAGAGACAAAGAAACAGATCACAAATGAAAGAAATGGAGGAAAGCAAACTATTGGATATAGAGTTCAAAACCACGGTGATAAGGTTACTAAAGAATCTTCTAGAAACCTCTGAGAAATATAGTGAGACCCTCAAGGATATGAAAAAGGACCAATTAGAAATTAAGTATACACTGGCTGAAATAAAGAATAATATACAGAGATCCAACAGCAGACAAGAGGATCCCAAGAAGCAAGTCAAAGATTTGAAATATGAAGAAGCAAAAAATACCCAACCAGAAAAGCAAAAGGAAAAAAAAGACTAAAAAAATATGAAGATAGTATAAGGGACCTCTGGGACAATTTCAAGCACACCAAAATCCAAATTACAGAGGTGCCAGAAGAGAGAGAGCAAGATATTAAAAATCTATTTGAAGAAATAATGACAGAAAACTTCCCCTACCTGATGAAAGACATAGACTTACAAGTCCAGGAAGCACAGAGAACTCCAAATGAAAGGAATCTAAAGAGGACCACACCAAGACACATCATAATTAGAATGCCAAGAGCAAAAGACAAAGAGAGAATACTAAAAGCAGCAAGAGAAAAACAGTTAGTTACCTACAAGGGAGTACCCATATGATGGTAAGCTGATTTCTCAACAGAAACTATGCAGGCCAGAAGAGAGTGGCAAGAAATATTCAAAGTGATGAATAGTAAAAACCTACAACCAAGATTACTCTACCCAGCAAGGCTATCATTCAGAATTAAAGATCAAACAAAGAGCTTCACAGACAAGAAAAAGCTAAAGGAGTTCATCATCATCAAACCAGTATTATATGAAATGCTGAAGGGTATTATTTAAGAAGAGGAAGAAGAAGAAAAAGGTAAAGAAAAGTTATGAACAACAAAGTGACAACAAATACATACCTATCAACAAGTGAACAAAAAAATCAAGTGAATAAAAAAATCTGATGAACAGAATAAGCTGGTGAATAGAATAGAATGAGGGGCATAGAAAGGGAGTGGAATGACAATTCTCAGGGGGAAGAGTGTGTGGGGGGTGCGGGAAGAGACTGGACAAAAATTGTACACCTGTGGACAAGGACAGTGGGGTGGGGCTAAGGGCATGGGATGGGTTGGGAACCAGGTGCAGGGGAGCTATGGGAGAAAAAGAGAAACAACTGTAATAATATGAACAATAAAGATTTATAAAATAAATAAATAGAGGCGATCATAGGTCCAATTAGAAAATAAGTGTTTCAATTGAACAACAACCCCATAAACATATCACAATTTTGAGTGTTGTGCTATGGCAAGGGTAACAGACAAGGATGGGGTGGATACAGAACAGAATGGGTGTGTTCTGAGGCTTCAGGTGTGTGTAGACTAGTAGGGGAGAGCGTCCTGATCAGTTCTTACAACAGGGGGAGTGTGAATCAGTCTACAAGAGAGGGCTTCACAAAATGCCAGGGAACTTGGAGAAGTTCAAAGTCATATCTAATTGGAGGCAAGGAATGGAATAAATTCATGAAGGTAGTAGAATTTGAGCCAGACCCTGAAAAATGGATATAATTTTAATGAGCAAAGATTAACTTAGCATTTGCATTTGTGAGGCCATTCATTCATTTTCTCACCAATTTAAGACACATTTATTTGGAGCAACTGGTAGAGTACTGGAGGTATAAGGAAAAATCAAACTGTAAAGTGCCATACAATAATGACACATGCAATATCACCTAGTAATGCTACATATAAAATAGTTGTAATACAGTGAACTATGTATCCAACAGAATGACCACCTCCACCATGGGGTTAGGAAAGCTATAAGAGGTGGGAAACCTTGATCTAGCTCCTGGAGAATTCATTTAATCAATTATTCATTCACAGCACATATTTACTGAATGCCTACATGTGTTAACCACTCAGGGAGAAATAGAATGTTAGAGGATAGTGCAGTGAACATAACAGACTAAGCCTTTTCTCATGATATTTACATTATAAATTAAGGGAGTAGGGCATTCCCTTAGAGAGAATAAAATATGCAAACTATAGAGCCAGAGTGTTACAGGCTATGGCTACAGCTAAGGATGCACAAGGAATGGGATTGTCAGAAGGTGAGACTGGAGAATAAATCAGGGGCCACATTTGGAAGGATCTTGTAAGTTGGGCTAAACATTTAGGACATCATCTGGAGACAATGCAAAGCCAAGGAAGGCTGTTTAAAGCAGAGATTGTGAAAGGTGACCTTGAGGGCTCTGTGGAAGCCAGATTGGAAGAAGATGAGGCTAGAGGCAAAGAGACCAGTTAAAAGTTGAGTGTAATAAACCAAGATACCCATGATGAGGGCCTGAACCAGGACACAGATGGTAAGGATGGAGAAGGGATGTGCTTGAATTGGATAAGTGGTTCTTAACTTTGTGTGTGTGAGTGTGTGGTGTTTAAACTCCTTGAGAATGTAATAAAAATGTTTGGCCCAGAAAGATGCTTATATTCACCTACATGTATTATTTTGCAAACAAATTTCAAAGAGCATGAATTCTGATTAAGAACCCCTGAGCTATAGAAAACAGTTGGGGTGAATGAGAGTCAAGAGGTAACACATAAAGCAGGAGACTGCAGCAAATGGTATGAATCTTGTGTTCTTCTAGATACCCCTTCAGACCAGCCCTCCTGAGCTCTTCCTCTGACTGTCCAGTATCCCAGATCTTTGGTCAACCTGGTCCACAGGACCTCAATGAACCTGAATGTCCCTCATTCCTACTAGATTTGACTTGTGACTATCTCTGCCATTCAGACACCCCTCTGTGCCAGAGACCATGGGGTTAAGTTCCTTTCTGCCTTCCCTATTCTGGGGGAAGTTTAGGGTATTTCCCTAGTTGCACCAATATTTTAGGGTTCCATATCCAAGAGCACTTTCACACAGATGCCAGAAGACTACTGCTGGGAGGGTCAACAGACACCAAATGCTATTCCCTCACTGCTCAGACAGGAAGGTTCAGGGCCAGAGAAGGGAAGACATCTTTTCAAGACACATGGAGTAAGTGGCCAAGCTAGAACCAGAATTCCCAACTGTAATCTCTTTTACCCTTTGCCCTCACAGGGGAGCACCATGTGCCTTACTGATGGCATTGATCACATCCAGCCCCTGCAGCAAGATCACCGACAGCGAGCCTTGAGAATATGTCCACACCCAATGCAGGTGCTCTGGGCAGGCAAATGTAGACCATGAGAGAGGAGAGGATGTGGCTGCCCCTGACTGCTCCCCAGTTTGCTCTGCCTGCCTCACCATCCCATGTAGCAGCCATCACCGTTAACCTTCCTGAGCTCTGAGATTCTTCAGCTGTAAGATGGGTGGAATGATATTCAGTTCCCAGGGGAGTTGCGTATATAAAAGAGAAAGAGTATATAAATGGACTTGGTCCACTCAGGAAGCTCTCCTTCCTGCCTTTCTTCTTGACACTTCTTCCCACACTCACAGGAAATAGTGCTGTGGGAAGAGCTGAGGCTGGGGAAGGTTGAGTGTGTGGTCAGAGAAGAAGGCCGAAGCTGAGTTTTGCCTTTGTTGTGGCCAGGGCTACATCATTTTCTATATATTTCCACATAAATTGACACTCAGAACTGAAGTCAAAAGTAACAGTCAGCACAAGAGGATGGAGCTTGGATGATCCTGGCATAAGCACAGGGATACTGAGGTCCTTTTGGGCCAGCTGGGCCTGGGCCTACCAGGCAGCACGGAGAAAATCACATTTCAGCTGGATTGTTGAGGGACCTCCAGTTGCATAGCCCTGGCCTGTTCTGAGGGACCTCACAGGTTCCTGGTAGGCAGGGCAAGAACAGGGAACAATGAGACAAGGTGGGGCCCAGAGAAGTAAGATCTGGACCCAAATCAAAAGGAATTGTAATGTTTGGTTGTCCGGGATGATCTTGATTACTTTGATTCTAGAGCATAGACATGAAGAATGCTTGGGAGAAAGATAGTCCTGGGATCACAGCCCTGGCTTGTCGCTCAACAGTCATGTGCATTTGGGTGAGTGATTTAGACTCTCCAAGCATTAGTTTCCCTTTTCTCCATCCATCGGACATAATAACATGATCCACCTCAACGTTGAGTTAGGGACTGAGATAAAGCATTTGAAGCAGTTAGCAAAGAGCCTGTATTAGATAATGGTCCCAAAATCTAAGACACAAACAAGAACTGGAGGGCAGAGTGCAGGCCCTCCTGGAACCAGTTGTCTCTGCCCCAACAGCTGCCTGAATCTTCTGCAGCCTTATTTTTTTTCTTCTTTTTAAGAAAGAAAATGTACTTGTAGAAAAATGATCAACTCATAAATTGTAGCTTGGTGAATTTTCTCAAACTGTACACATCCCCATGAAGCTGGTCCTCAGATCAAGAAAGCATCTGTCATGTGCCCTTTAGGTCAATGCCTAGTTCCTTTTGGCTAGAGTCACCAAGGATTAAAGTTTTCACTAAAATTTGATATAAATGGAATAATTCGGTATATACTCTTTTGTGTTTGGCTTCTTTCAATCAGCGTTGTGTTTGTGAGATCCACCCAAGTTGTATGCAGCTGTAATTTGTCCTTTGTGTGTGTTCTATTCTATGTACAAACCATAATTTATTCATCCATTTTATGGTTGATGGGCTTTTGCACAGCAGCCAGTGTTTGATTATCATGACTAGTGCTGCTCGACCATTCTTATATGTAACTTTTGATGAGCCTATGTATGAATTTGTGCGGATTATAGATTAGGTTGAGTCACATTAAATTGACATTTTTGTAGATCAAAAACAGTCAAACCCTGGCAATTTCATTCGGTTCAATCTAGTACATAGCAGTAGAAATAGTGGATCATGAGACTTTGCATTAAGCTTTAGTAGATAGTGCCAAATAGCTTTCTAAGTTAGCTGTGCCAGCTTATACTCCTACCAGTGGTGTGGAGGTTTGAATTCCAAATTCCGCATCCCTTTATTTATTTATTTTACATTCTTATTTTTAATCATTTTTTTCTATTACAGTTTACATACAATAATTTGTTAGTTTCAGGTATACATCCCAGTGACTAGACATTTATAACTTAAGAGATCATCCCAATGAATTTGGACCCATCTGACACCATACATAGTTACGAGAATGTTATTCACTATACTAGAGGCCCAGTGCACAAATTCATCATGGGGGGGAGAGGAGGTCGCTCAGAGTGGCCTGTAGAGATTGGGCCCCAGCTCACACCCCCAACCTTGCAGTCCTGCAGCCCCACCTGGCACCTGCATTGCCCTCTCACCTGCTCCACCATCTTGCCTGCGGGGTGATTGATCAGGGCTGCCCCCCCCCCCCGCAATCGGCTTTTTCAGCGCCTGGGAGCTAGGTGGCAGCCCTGCCCCCTGCTCCACCACTGGTCGCCATCTGCAGGGTAATCAGCAGGGCTGTTTGGCCCCTGCTTGCACCCATGTTGGCCTGGCACCATCCAATCACCTGCTCCACCACTCTGCCATCAGCAGAGCCTCTACTGCCAGTGCTGCATCACCAACACCCACCATGTTCCACGCCCCCCTGTAGTAGTTAGTGCATGCCATAGCAAGTGGTCGAACTCCCAGCTGAAAGACCGCCCAAGAGGAAAATTTGCATATTAGGCTTTTATTATATAGGATTCCCTGGGCTGTACTTGACATCTCCATGACTATTCTTTTTTTTTTTTAATATATTTTTACTAGAGGCCCAGTGCATAAAATCGTATGCAGTAGCCTGCTGTTGCTTGCAGCCCTGCCCACCCACCCACCACTGCTTGCCTTGCTACAATTGGAGCCTGTGGGCTGCAGGGGAGGGACTGAGAGGTGATCAATGCACCCCATGGTGACCAGTCATTTGATCGTCCTGGTTGTCATGGACATTGGCTTTTTATACATATAGATTGATTTCAGAGAGGAAGGGAGAGGGAGAGATAGAAACATCAATGATGAAAGAGAATCATTGATTGCTGCCTCCTGCAGGTCCCCAACTAGGGGTCAAGCCCACAACCTGGACATGTGTCCTTGACCAGAACGGAACCTGGGATCTTTCAGTCTACAAGCTAATGTTCAATCCACTGAGCCAAACCAGCTAGGGTGACTATTCTTTAAAAAAAAATTATACACACACACACACACACACACACACATTTTATTTATTTCAGAGAGGAAGGGAGAGGGAGAGAGGGATAGAAACATCAATGATGAGAGAGAATCATTGATAGACTGCCTCCTGCATGTCCCATGCTTGGATTTGAGCTTGAAACCTGGGCATGTGCCCTGACTAGGAATTGAATTGTGATCTTCTGGTGTACAAGTTAACATTCAACCACTGAGCCATGCTGGCTGGGCCAATTTGTACTTCTTAATCCTTTCACCTTTTTCACTCATCTCCTCCCAACCAACCTCCCAATCCCTCCCCCCCCAAATCCCCACAATGGCTATTCAGGTCCCTCTGCTGGATCTTTGCTCCAGGCATCTTCTGGAGCCCTTTTGTGCATAATTCCATGGTATTCTATATTTACTTTCCCATTCGGAGGTTTCTTTGACATCTCTAAGTCTCACTAAACCCGTTTTAGGGTGTGAAGAATGTGGCTCCACATCAGAATAGTCTGATGATGGCAGAAGAAATAAAGGTTGAGGACAAGGAACACAGGCTATACTCCTTCCAACGGTAACATTGGAGGACCTGAATTTGATTGATATTAAGGAGGGTGACACCTTCTTACACCAACAATTTTCAACTTGTCTCCATACAGGAGATGGGAAATGAGAGGACAAGAGAGAAAAGTTTTATCTAGATTCAAAGAAGCTAGATATTCCCAGGCTACTGTGGTCGATCATTGGAGCCCATCCTGCGAATGCAGGCAGAGTAGGAAGCTCTCTCGTCCTTGGCCTCCCTGTCCTTGGGCCTGGCAGGGCCTGTTTAGCCATTCACCACAGTAGGCACAGTGCTCAGGGCCCACGACACATTTAGGGGCTCACAAAAACATTTTAATTTTGTTCACAATCAGGAAAAGTAAACATTTAGGACAAAAATATTTTATTTTATGATATTAACAAATTTTTATTTATGTCAATGCAGTCATAAATAAATTTTAAATTTAATTTTTTTAAGTTTTTACAGAGGAAGTTGCTCATGGAGCCAAAGGGTTAGGGGGCTCATAAAAGTCATAATGTGCCCTGGGGCCTGAGGGAGCGAACTGGCTAAACTCCACAAGATGGATCATCCAGATTTACGGGCTCCTATTGGAAATGTCTGAGATAGTTCTGCCCCTGCCTCAGTCATGCCCCAGGGATAAGGAAAAGAGGACCATGCCCACGTGTGAGCCAAACACTGAGGGGGCATTCTGGGAAGTTCTTCATGGCCACAGGTAGGATTCCCTTAGAGTCTCCAGAGTTGGGATGCAATCTGCAACTTCCAATAGCATGGGCACAACTCCCTTGAGGGACAGGAGAGGGGGACTCTGGAGACAGAACTGTGTTCTATGGCTCCCAAGAGGATCCTGCTATGGGTATGTGGTCCTGTAAGTGGCTAGCTCTCAGGCCCTCTTCAATTCCTGCTCATTTCTTCCTTGTTCTTCCTCCCGCAACATACATATACGAGACTAATTTTGAGATTGGAGTATAAAACATTGAGAGCTTATTTCTTTCAAAACATGTCTCTGTTGGGCTGGCCTTCAAGGAAATATCAAATGATGAATAGCTGTCTGTTGGCTAGAAGAACTTGGAAAGAACAAGCTATTTAAAGCTCTATGAAGGGCATAGAGATTGGGATTATATCTTGTATCATACGAGGGTGATAAAAGAGCTACCTTGCAAAAGACTAATTACTTAACATATGTCCAGTGTGGATCTGATCTGGTTTATTTCTACAGTATTTCTATTTCAATTAAAGTAGAGGGGATGAGAACAGGGAAACCAATTCGGTAGAGTGAAAAAAAGAAGAGAGCAGAGCAAGAGATGCAGAGGCGGGAGCCAGAGTTCTTCATGCATCTCTGTCTCACATTGGCTATGTGGTCCTTTGAAAATACGCCCACCCTCTCAGAACCTTCATTCTTGCATCTGCAGAAAGCGGTGACTAGATAATCCTGAAGATCTTCTGCAGCTTTCAAATTGTGGCACAGAGGAGGTGCTCTATCAGTAATTATGAGGTGGTGAGAGGGTGAGCAATTATGACTGGCCAGTGTCATACACGTGTGACATTCAGTGACATAAGCTGGCAGTAGAGGTGGTAAGTGCAATCAACAATAGTGGGAAGCTGAGATCATCTGTAGACAGCATTTGTACTGCTGTAAAAATAGCATAACAAGATTATATTGAAATATCCCACTATTTAACTTAATAATTTAAATGTTTGCCTAATGAGGTGGACTTGATTGGATTAGGACATTCACAATTAATTTTGATAGATCATGTTACACATTGGAGGTGCATTCTTCTGAACCAGGAGGTGGAACGGAAGTGCAAAATGTTTATGTTCAAACGAGCATGTGATTTTTGCAGAAGACATTAATCCCGGATCATGCACACTAAGTCAATTTCAGAAATGGCTTCTAGATATATTATCAGAAATTGCTCTTCAAATATAAAAAGCTTGTAATAGAGTTCTGTCCATTTTTCCTTTGGCTGATGGAAGTTGTTACATAAATACGCCTATGCTATGATGCTTTCTTCACCACCCAAGCCTTTTGGTACTAATTGCAACTTTTTAAACAGTGTGAGTAGTAGCTGTCATGAACACTTTAAATCCTCTTACAAATATGTATTTCTGAACAATTTCACATTTAGGGGTATAGCCTTTATTCAGATATTTTTGACCATGTATTTTTTCCATTTTCTTTTTCTGAAAAGCACTTGAATTGAAAACTGTACCCTACCTTTCTTGTTGAGAGAATTTTATTGTGTAATATAAAAACAGTTCTATTCTCTATCTCTACCCCCTCAAAAATCAAAGAGCCAGGAATGGTCACATCTGCCCATGGAGTGAGATCAGAATTTCACCTCTGTTTTCTATCAGAAAGGTATTGGATGTAAGGTGTCCATGGGCAAGAGAATTCTCTGTGTCTTAGTGTCCTCTTCTAAAAAATGGAGAGGCGTAGTGCCCACACCTCAAACCAGTGAGGCTGGAGGTTCTAAAGGTGACATCAACCTTTAGTAAATGAGCATGCAGTGGTACAAACACTGCTTCGGTACCTGCAAACCACGGGTCAAATCCTGGCTCTGTTCTTATTAGCTGGACACCTAGGAGAAGCCATGACCCTTCCTGACACTCAAATGCATAATTCTGTAAATGGGGACAGTCACACCTAATTGAGAGTGTCATGGGAATTGAATGTCACTTTCCAGATGCATGCTAACAACTCAACTAGCTTTAGTTTCCTTCTTCTAGTCTTCTCCTCCTTGGATTTGAGTAGTCCCAAATTCAAGGCACCGTTTTCATTTTGGTTTATCATGTGCCCCCCGCCCCCAGAAGGCTATGGCATTTAACACATGGGGGCTCTGGTCTTCCTGGTCTTGGTGGACAGTTAAGGTTCACCCCACAGGCTCCAAACCCCTTTGTGGGAAGAACCTGAATCTACTATCTACATATATATAAAAGTCTAAGTGACTATTTAACTGTTAGACCATTTGACCATTCGACCATTCGACCATTCGACCAGTAGCTATGATGCACACTGACCACCAGGGAGCAGATGCTCAACACAAAGGCATGGAAACATGGAACAGACTGATGAATCTCAGAGGGAAAGGGGGAGGGGAAGGGTGAGAAGAGATTAACCAAAGATTTTATATGCATACTAGAGGCCCCCAGTGGGGTCCCTTGGCCTGGCCTGTGGGGATCAGGCCAAAACCAGCAATCTGACATGCTCCGAGGGGTTCCAGATTGCGAGAGGGTGCAGGCGAGGCTGAGGGACCCCACCGGTGCACGGATTCATGCACAAGGCCTCTAGTTCTTCTATGAGGTCCAAACTTCGTAATGAGAGCTCATTCGACGCATCCCTTGTCAGGTTTCAGTGACCTTCACAATAAAGTCCAAATGCTTTCACACTGCATTTCAAGGATCTAAAAACCTGCTTTCTGCTTGCCCCTCTAGGCTTATTTTCCTTGTTCACTATGTCATTCCCTTTATTCACCCACAAACCAATCCTCTCTGCTCACTACATTCTGAATATACCAACTTTCTCCAGCCTGAGACCCTTTGCTTATACTGACTCCCTCATCCTGAGATGCATTTTCCTCTCTTCTTGAACTGAAAAAGGCTCCTCCTTCAAGCTAAAATGTCATCGCTTCCCTGTGTCTCCTGGGATATAGCCAGCATAACTTGTGCAAGTCCTCTTTGGATTTGTAAGTTGTCCTTGGTGTAGGTGTAATCTGCAAATATTAAGGTGCAAAAGGATCTTAGAAAACCACCATGTCTCTAAATCTATGTGTTCCCAGGATCCTCAGAAACCAAGCAGAACACAAAACTCTTAAAAGCTTCCCAACAACCCCATGGAAGTAGGTACTATTATTGCTTCATTTTGTACACAAAGAAACCAAGGTTCAGAGATGCTTAGTAACTTCCTCAGAATCGCAGCTAGTAGGTCATAGAACAGAGATCTGAACTTGGAGACTTTCACTTTAAAGTCTGTGTCCTTCCACTACTCTACAAGCCTCTCCATGATCTTTAATCTTCCCAAAAACTGCCGGAGGTGGGCAGGGAAGGCATTGCTAAGGCTTCTTTACAGATGAGGAAACTGGGCCTACCTGACTAGGCATCCACGGAACTGATGGAAAGGTCCTAGCTTCTGATTCTGAAATTGGGCCTCTGCACAGCTGCAGGCTGCCTGCCTCCATCAACTCCCCATGACTCACCTGCTGGAGGGACCTCTCCAAAGCAGGGCAGGCGGGGTCTGGGCTGTTGAAATGTGCCTCTCAGAGCCCTTCTGATCCCCTTACCACAGAGGTGATGAGAATATGATAAGGGGCATCCCTTCTCCCAAGGGATTCCAGTCACGTGAACTCTGCCAATTAAGGCTGGAACCATGTCGTCTCCTGAAATAGCAATTTAATGAGTGATGACTCTGGGATAAATTGTCATCTTGTGATCCCTCATTAGAGAGCTTAATTAGATCCATCATAAAACATACTCATTGACGGCACTGAGCAGGTCTGCAGGAGACTCACCATCCTCCAGGACAGTGGTGCTCAACCTTGGCTGCACATTACAATCAACTGGGAATCTTTTTAAAATCCTGATTTCTGGGCCTCATCCTCCAGAAATTCTGTTTCTTTGTTACTAATGTTGCGGCCCCCACCCATAACAAAAAAAACAAAACAGAATTTCCGGAGAATGAGACCCAGAAATCAGGATTTTAGAAAGAGTCCCAGGTGATTCTAATGTGCAGCCAAGGTTGAGAACCTCTGCTCTAGGCCACTCTTGACCACTAGTGGAGCTGGAGTGGGACCTGTCTCCAGACCTTGGGCACCAGGTCCTCTTAGAGCACTGGGGTACCATTCTCCTGCTTCTTTTCTCCCTCCCTTCTTTCCTCTCACAAATGTTTATTTGGCACCAACTCTATATCAGGCACCGTGCAGACCTCTCATGCTTTAACTCAGTTTATGTCTACAAAAAAAGCTGTTTGTTCTTTATTTTGCAAATGGTAAAATCGAGGCTTGGAACCTGGAGCTGCCACTCTGTGCAGCCCCAGCCAGCTGGGCTATCTCTCAGGCAGCTCCTGGGGCCAGTGGCTGACACAGGATGGACAAAAGGAAAGTTGAAGGAAATGGAGATTTTACTAAACTCTGAATGCATGCTGGCACTCTTCTGGGCCATGTATGGAGAAATTATCTCCTTTCACCTTCATGTCAGCTCCACGAGGTGAAAATATGAACCACTTTATATTTGAGCAAACTGAGTCTCAAAAATGTTACTTGCTTCAAGTCATGCAACTGGTGAGCATCCGAGCTGGGATGAGGGCACAGCTTGGGGGAACTGTAAGTCCAGACCAATGAGGGTTCAAACCCAAACCCTATCATACAACATTAGCTGTCTAATCTGAGGCAAACTACACAAACCCTCTGGATATCAGTCTCCACATCTACCATGTTGGGAGCAATAATAGGATCCATCTCACAGAGTTATTGTGAAGATTAAATAAAACAAAGTGTTGAGATAGTACCTGACCTTTGGCAAGTGTCCGGTGCATATTATTTTCCAATGAATACCCACCTATTTCCTCTTGGAAAGAGGCTACCTGCTCCCTCATCTATAAAATGGGTATAGCAACCCTGCCTTAAAACAATTCATAGGGAAGCAACTACACTTATTGCTCACCTTCTGTATACCTGGGCATTGGCAAAGAGCTTAAAGCAACAACCTACTTTACGGGCTTCCAGAGAGGCTAGGAAATGCTCTAGGAAAAATCATATCTAAATCCTTTTTCTTAATTATTATTCAAAGAATGCATTAGCACAAAATGGTCGTGGGAAAAGGTCAGAGCAAGAAGAGTGCAAGGGAAGGTTGGGGTCACTGTGGTGGCCCCGGAAGACTCTGCCATGGGGACATGAGCGCACTGAGGCAAGGCCTGGCTTAGCAGGGCACACTTGCACTGTGCTGTGTCGTGTCTGCAGTGTGCATGCGCACCTCTGTGTGTGCTGATCCCATTTCTGTGAGAGGGTGACTTCCTTCACCTGGATGCACCTGGAGATGTTCCCCTTTTCACTACAGAAAGTGCAGCTTGAAAGCTGGGAGAGCAAAGCTTTTCCCCAAACACAGGTCACATCACAACTTTTCTTTCAGAGAAAAACGCTGTAAAACAAGCTGCAGATGGTGAGTCTTCCCCTTTTTTCCCCTTTCTGTCTTGCTCTGTCTCTGTGTCACTCTGTCTCTCTCGGTTCCAGTGTTTCTCTGTGCCTGTGCCTCTGTCTCCGAGGCCCTATTTATAGCTTAAAATGCTTTCATATTTTCACACTTAGCATAGAAAGTGTCCCCACGATACAAAACATAATGCACATTCAGGTCTGTAAGGAGATCAGTGTTTCGTCCCAAGATGCACTCACAGTGTCAATGGGGGTGCTCCTCACCCCAGCCCTCACCCATTTCTGGGTTTTGTTTTCCCAACTCCTGGTGACAATTCTCCAACCTGTCTCCTCCCTACACCCTTTGTGAGCCTCTCCTCTTCTGCAGTCTCCCAGTGGGCGCAGTGGCCCTTGGCTGCAGCAGCCAGAGGAGCCCAGGCCTCCTCCCTCGGCAGGTCTAGGCAGTAGCTCCATCAGGGAGCCATCGAGATGTACAGCCACAGAATTCATTTCTCCAAATTGTCCCAGTGCAAATACTACCTGGAGGGAAAGAGAGCCGGGTCTCCTTCCCTAAAATAAAGAGACACAGTTATTAAGGGTACGGGGCGGGGGGAAGGGGAGGGAGAAATCGAGATTCATTTCTAACCAATCTGGACATGTGTTAGAGAATATTGTTGAGAACCATTAGAGACGTATGAGTGAGGGGTTTTTTTCTCACTTGCTTGTCAGGTCAGAAGACAATCTGTTTATTTTCCTGCTACAATTTTATTCAATAAACTGAAAGGATGAGAGCCGGGAGAGAGGGTATGAACAGGATGTGTGCTATCAATTTGTCAAATAAATAATCGTGCTTGGAAACAACAGATTTTATTAATTAGACAGGATGGTGTATTATTACCATTAAAGTGTTATATTGCATTAATTTTTATATTTTACTTGGCTACTAATTACTGTAAAAGATTTCGGGAATGAAGCAAAATAAAATCATGCCGCATTATACATAATGTAAAGATAGCATGAATTAATCTGTCCGCCTCCTGCCTGCCTGTTGTGGGGAGTGGAAGGGGCACACAGCAGCCTTCCCTGCAGGAGAGCCTGCCCCCAGCACCCCAGCTCCTGCCTGGGAGACCTGGGATCAAGCCCAGGGGCAGCCACCCACTGGCTTTGCCTGCTTTGACCAGTCACCTTTCCCAAGGCTCAGGAGCGTTTAAATGGACACTCCTACGCTGCCTCACAGGGTGTTTGTGGGGACCTAATCATTCCCCAGAGCAGCGGTTCTCAACCTGTGGGTCGTGACCCCTCTGGCGGTCAAATGACACTTCACAGGGGTCGCCTAAGACCATCCTGCATATCAGATATTTACATTACGATTCATAACAGTAGCAACATTACAGTGATGAAGTAGCAATGAAAATAATTCTATGGTTGGGTCACAACATGAGAAACTGTATTTAAAGGGACAGTTTAAGGGTTGAGAACCACTGCCCCAGAGGAAAGTGTTACTTCTTAGAGAGCAGAGCAGCCCTGGTCAGGCTCTCTGCTCAGGAGGCTGCCCCGCAGAGGCTGGGCATGGAAGGCCATGCAGACCGGCCCTGGGAGCAATCTGGCGCTTGAAGGCCACCCAAAGGCCATCGCAGCCATGCCCCTCAGTGGACACAGCCTCAAAGTGGAGGCAAGCCAGCCCATGGCCACACCGCGCCTGAGCCAAGAGCTTTTCACCATGAACACAGACCAGAGGTCACCCATGTTAGAACCAGGCTTTTGACACCCGGGACCCTCATCCCCCACCACCGCACTGGGTATTGTTAGAGCACAGGACTGGGTTTTAATCCCGCACAGACACTAACAGAGCTCAGTGGCCACAGCACAGCTAAGTCCCTTAACCTCTCTGAAGGGCAGTTTCTTCTTCAGATTAAAAAAAAAAAAGTAATTGCTTAGGAAGTAAATTCCCACGCCTGGCACGCATTCTGGCCAAGGAGGCACTGGGCAGGGCCCTCACCAGGGTGCCCTGGCCCAGGGCTCCCCATGAGAGCACTGCACAGGGGGACCAGGAGCCCCAGGGAGCCCTCCCTGTCCTGCTGGAGGCGCTGGGTCCTCACTGACCTCGGCTGGGACAGAAGCAGGCCAGTCCCGGGGCGGCCCCCACCCCCACCCCCACCCCCACCCCCACCCCCAGGGGCGTTGCTCTCCCGCGTGGCCGAAGCCCAGCCACGTTTTTCTCCAGGCTGGGTCTCCCGAACCCGGACCCAGCAAGGACCGCGATTTCTCACGACCCACTGCCACCTACTGTCCGCAGCTGGGAACTGCAGGGCTGAGCGCTGCAGGCCTCTGAAGCTGCGTTGAAGGGACAGATCCCCCAGCTCAGACTCCTCCACCCCCCTCTCCCAGGGTTTTGCCTGGCATGGAGACAGACTTCAGGTCTCTCTGCCTGGAGCCTACGTTCAAGTTTGTTCCGAGTACCGTGTTGCAGTTGTGTGGAAGTAACTCAGAGGGGCCCCCTGACGCCCTGGTCCTCAGGCTTGCACTGTTAGGGGAGGTGACTGGGCTCCTGCTCCTTGCAGACAGCAGTACTAGGGCAAGCGCCATGCTCCCCATCTGACTGCAGCTCCCCAGCTCCCAGAGAGGCATGAACATCCTGCCTCTGGCTTTGAAGGGCTGTTGCTGGCCACTCAAACTGGACCAGACACGGGTCTTCCAGAGAACGGCTGGTGTCCCAGTTTCTAGCTGCCGAAGAATCATGGAAGTCTGACCTCACTCTGAGCCAGGCACGCCCTGAGCCTTCTCTATACCCTCCGCAACCCTTATGCCACCCTCTCTTGGAGCACCCATCCTGAGCTCCACTGTGGTCTTTCTGGCTGTGTTATCTTAGACAAGTCATTGTACTGTTATGAACATTTTTTTTAATCTGTAAAAGTAGGAATAATAATGATTTGTAGGGCTACATTAGAGAGGGCTACAGCCAAAGCTGACTATGAAAACAGCTTGATATGTAGGGATATAGGCACCTGTTTTTCTTGCATATACAAAAGAGTGCTTCATTGCTATGTCCCTGCATGTTTATGCCCCTGCAAATTCACATGTTGAGATCCTAACCCCTGAGGTGAAGGTATTAAAAGGTAATAGCCTTTGGAAGGCGATTGGGTCCTGAAGGCAGAGTCCTCATGAAAGGGATTAGTGCCCCCTTCCGCCATGCAAGCCTACAATGAGAAGACAGGTGTCAAGGAGGATGGGCCTGCCCCAGATGCTGAATCTGCACCAGTGCTATGATCTTGAACTCTGCAGCCTCCAGAAATGTGAAAACTAAATGTTTGTCATGTATAAGCCAGTCCGGTTTATGGTATTTTGTTGTAGAAGCCTGAGTGAACTCAGTTTTTCATTGAAACAAAATGATGCAAACCTGTGTAAAGTAGAGACCTATGATCTATTGAGGAGCAGTGGGGGTGGTGGGAGGTGGGATCATGTGGGAGGAGTATGGGTGCAGCAGAGGGGAAAGGAGGAAGAAAATGGGGTATTGAGTCCTCCAATATGTCCCCGCCTACTCAATACTATTTTTCTTTCTTATACAAAATTCTTTTCCTTTGCCTCATAGCATATGTCACTGTTTATAATATTGCATTTAAATTCTATATGGGATTATTCAGTCTGACTCTCTGCAGACTGCAGGCTCTATGAGATCAGGATGATGTCTGCTGTGTAAACCACTGTACCCAATGACCAGCACTGTCATTAGCACATGGGAGACATCAATAAAAATTTATTCAATGAATGAATGAATTACTATAGTCACTTATTTATCCAGAGACAATTAACTATCCCCTGGGCTCTTCTGGTTCTTTCAAAATAATTCATCTTCTTACCCTCACTGCAGAGAGCTCACCTCCTAAGCTTTTCTCTTCTTCGGATATTCTCTGTCATCCTCATCCTAAACTCAGACCCCTCACAGCATTTCTCTTTTCTTTTCTTTTTTTTCTTTTCTTTTCTTTTCTTTTCTTTTCTTTTCTTTTCTTTTCTTTTCTTTTCTTTTCAACAAACATCTACACAAAATAAGCAGAGGAGGGTTAATGGAGATGTTTGATCCCTTTGACTTTACCTCTTGGTGTCATAAACTACTTTCACCTAATTTAATCCTCTGAAGTGTGTAGGGTACAACTGATTATAGTGTCCATTTTCCAGAGGAGGCGACATACAGTTGAAGAGGTGACTTGACTCACCTATGTCACAGCTCTGAGTGACAGGGACCCAGCTAAACCCTAGTTCTCCTGGCTCTAAATCTCATGATCCTTCCCCTTCCAGGCTGCTCTGTTAGGCAGGCCTATTGCATGCAGTCCCCTTCGTGCCCTGGGACTGATGGTCCACGATAAACCACGTGAGGATGGTTCACCAGGATACAACTGAGGAGAAAGAGGATAAAAGATTCTCAGAAACACTATTGTCCCCACTGTTGACATCTCCTTCACTTCCAGGGGCCATCAGGGCAACTGAAGGACATTTCAACACAACTCCCAAACAAGGTCGCTAGAGTCAGGTTGGGTAGGTTTGCATATTGAGCTTGCCACCTTCTAGGTCTCTGGCCTTGGACAATTTACGTAAGATCTCTGTGACACAGTGCCTCATCTGTAAAATGAGGATAATAATAGTGACTCCCTTCTAGCATTTCTGTGTGGTTTAAATACATTAATACTTATTAATGCATTAAAATGGAAAGTACTTAGAATTCACATAGAAGGTGCTCACTGTTGTTTTTCTCTATTCCTCCTTCCTACCTCCCTCCCTCCCTTTCCCTCTTTTCCTCTCTTCCCTCCCTCTCCCTCTTTCTTTACTTCCTTCTTTTCCTTTCTATTTCTGTTATTCATTTTTATTCTTTTTTCTTTCTTGCTCTTTCATATTTATTCCCAAATTCTCATCTCTTCTCGAAATATAACTGGCTTCACTACAGTGCCTCAATAAATATTTGTTAAGCCAATGCATAAATGAATAAAAGAGAGAGAGAGAAGAGCTGGTGAAGGAGGAAGGGTGTGAAGAAGTGAGGGTAGAGCAAAACAAGAGAACTTTAATGTAAGAGCCAATTTATAAGAGCCAAGAAAGCTAATATGGAGTCTAACCCTTCCGCTCTCATTCTATGTTACCTTGAGCAAGTCAAGCAACCTCTCTGAGCCCCCATTTTAGCATCTATGAGAGCAGCACTGACCTAGGCCATTCCTAGTGTTTTTTCCACCTCTGACTCTGTGAGTCTGCAATTCCGTCAGTATGAAACAGTGACTCTCCCGATCAATTGAATAAGGTGGGGAAGAAGCCAAATATACAATTCCTCAGGGAATTTATGTGACACCCTTAAGGGGCTTTGCTGTGAGTGCAGCTGTGACCTCACCCTGGTAATCAATTCTATCTCCAGCTCTTCCTCTTAATAGCAATGAGACTCTGATGGGCAAGGTGCTCCACATCACTGAGTTCCCCTTTCCCCATCTGTACAATGGGACCAAATGAAATAATATATGTAAAATGCTTAGCACAGTGATTGGCACACAGTGAGTGTTCACTAAATTGTTGTTGTGTATTTTAAAATGTGCATCACAACCGTGACAAAACCCACTCGAAGGCCAAATGACAATGAGCTTCCCGCTAGCTGATATTTTGGCTATTTCCCTCATCAAGCATCCATCAAAAATCCACTGTGTATTAGAACTTGAACTAGGTATAGGGTAGAAAAATGGGTGAACCGTGAGCTCTGGCTCCAAGGTTCAAAGGATAGCATGTGCATGTACTTTTTCACATCCTAATTATTCTTGTACTTTGCTATATTATCCCCTTAATCTTCCTAACAACCCTGCAGGGAGTTTTTGTTGGAGCTACAGGAATAAGTTAAACAGAGGAAGCTCAGAGGTGGAGACTGGAGGGAGGGAGTAGTGACAGGGAATCCACAGGACTCGACCTGGACCCACCTGCACATCCCACCTGCACCTTCCCCTCTTTAAACTACAATCAGCAAAGACTCATGGAGCTCCCATGCGGGAGCAGTATTGAGGCCCCCTAGCCCTCCTGGGTGGGGAAAAATATGAGTGCCTCCCTGTCATTTTTCTCAGCCCTCTCTTCTGGCTTCCTGCCCTTCCCTTCTTTTACTTCTTTCAGAAAAGTGTTGTTCATAAATAATCTGTATCTGAGCATGAATGAGTATTGGTGACCACTTCCCTCTCCCAGGGGAAGTTTTGCTTTTGCAGCTTGAGCTCTCATTCTTTCGGAACAAAACACAAAGGCTATTTGTTAGAATCTAGAGGTCCTAACTCAGCACCCATGTGCCTCCACAGTCTGCCTGCCACTCCAGACAGCTTATCTACCATTGCTTTTATCTGATTCTAGTCCAAGGGCCCTGGATGACTTGTACACACATTCATGCTTCCATCTCCATGTGTCTGCTGATAGTGCTCCCTCTGCTGGAAACTACTCCACACACCAACACTGCTTCTACATTGGGGCCCAGTTCAGAGGTCCCCTCCTCCAAGAAGACCTCCCTGATTTCTAAGATGGAAAAAAATTTTATCTTAGAGAAACTACTAGAGGTGCATTTCACAAACTTTTTTTAAATGTGATTTTTTTTTTTCATGTGAATCGGCCCAGAGATTTTGTGAAAGTGTGGACTCCATTACAGTAGGTCTGGGGATGGGGTTAGAGTCTGCATTTCTAATATGCTCTCCCGTGACATTGATGCTTCTGGTCTGTGAATCGCACACTGAGTAGCAAGTGAGCCCCAGCCCTGACTGTGAATCAGAATCTCTTGACAAGCTTCTTTAAAAAAAAAATTACTGTCTAAAGTTTTACATGTGTCTCCTTTTTCCCCAATTGATCTCCCCCAATCATTCCCACCCCGAGCAAGACCTTACGGCTCCAGTATTTGTGTCGATTGGTTATGCTAATATGCACACATACAAGTCCTAAAAAACAAGCTTCTTAAAACTCTAGATCTTGGGCCAGAAGTTGGTTTAGGTTTTATGGGGCCTAAGACCATCTATACAGAGGGCCCCTTTTAAAATATATGTAAAATTATCCTATCTAAAAAAAGAATAATATGCAAATTACATGTCACTTTATCACAAAGATGGCCTCCCACATGGTAACAAGATGGCAGCGTCCAGTCTGGCTCAGCCCCGCCACTGAAGTGGTCAGGCCTGTTAGCCAGGCAGGGGGCAGGAGAGGCGAGGGGTCCAAGGAGTGGAACAGGCGATCAGAGGGGGCTGGGGGTCCCCTGCCCAGGCCAGAGGCCTCAGGTATGGGCAAAGGCGGATCCAGTGACTGGATGGGGCAGGGGCAGAGCAGGTGATTGGAGGGGTATGAGGGTGCCCTACCCAGGCATAAGGCTTGGGCCAGAGGCCTCAGACCTGGGCCGGGGCAAGGCCAAGATCGCAGGGGCCTGGGCTCCACAGAGCCAGCGATCGGAGGGGTCTGGAAACCGGTGTAGCCGGCAAAGCAGGGACCTAGGTGTCTCCTTCCAAGGCCTATAGACTTGGCCAGAGGCTATAGTAGGGCAGGAGTGGAGTTCGCAATTAGAGGGGCCTAGGGGTCCCCTGCCCAGGCCTGCAGCCTTGGTCAGAGGCTGCCAGTGGGGCAAGGACAGAACCAGCGATCGCAGGGGCCTGAGCTCTGTGAAGCTGGTGATTAGAGGGGCTTGGGGGTCTTCTGCCCAGGCCTACAGCCTTGGTCAGAGATTGCAGGCTTGGGCAGGGGTGGAGCTGGAATTGGAGGGGCGGGTATGGAGCAGGTGATTGGAGTGAACTACAAATGAAACACCTTTTCTTACTGCTTATTGGCTAAGCTCCCTGTATGCCACTGGTAATATTCTTAGTAACATGGGTAATAAGAATCCCTAAATGCGATCTAGAGTTTTTCCATCACACTCCCGGAGAAAAAAAATTAAGGTCTACTGTTGGAGGGCTAAGAAATGTCATATCCTGTCCTAGCTGGTTTAGCTCAGTGTATAATGCCTCAGCCTGCTGACTGCAAGGTGTGGGTTCAATTCTGACCAAGGGCATGTACCTAGGTTGCAGGCTCCTCCCTGGCCGGGGCCCATGTCAGAGTTTATGCAGAAGGCAACCAATCAAAGTGTTCCTCTCACATTGATGTTTCTCTCTGTCTTTCCCTTCTCTTCCACATTCTCTAAAAATCAGTGGAAACATATCCTCAGGTGAGGATAAAAAAAAAAAAAGAAGGAAAAATATGTCATATCCTATGAAAGACACATCTTGAAAATGCTTAAAGAAAGTTGTCATTTTTTCATGGTGAAGGGACTGGAGTCCATGTTGATGAAAACACTTTGGTGATGGCAGTGACTGGCAGTGGCTGCAGCAGTGGGGTGATGGGGCTGATGGCTTCCCCTAATTAGCCTCATTGCCTCTCACAAAGGGAGGTCAGACTATGGCTTAAGCCCAATCCCCAAGGGGAGCAGAGAGCGGGCCTAAGCCATTAGTAGAACACCCCCTGAGGGCTCCCAATATGTGAGAGAGGGCAGGCTGGGCTGGACTGAGGACCCCCCCCCCCCAGTGCACGAATTTCGTGCAGTGGGCCCATCATAAATAATAAATTGCTGGAGCTCCTCCCAGGGTCCTGGAATGTGCTGTGTAAGAGTCCTGAAGTGCAAGTTTCATTAGCTTCAAGGTGAATCATCTTTGCCTGGGTCTATGCTCTGAATCTCAGGAGTGTGGAAATATGTATGTTGTCAGGATTTCTACAAGTGAGCCTTAGTAGCCAATCCTTGGACTCCCCCCCTCCCCCCTTGCCTCTACTCCTTTTGGGAACTGCTGTCTGGAATGTCATGATCGCTTCCTGACTGTCTGCTTTCCTCCCTCCATCCCTTCCATTCCAAAAAATCCCATGTCAGGCACTGGGCTAGACCGCACACACCCAAGGACCAGTGAAGAGTAGGCTTGAGGAGCTCACAATCTACTGGGAAGCTGGTCACAGGATGCACAGCTTATCAGCAGGCAGTCCAAATGCTGCGGGAGCCAGAGGAGAACACAAAACTCAGCCAAAACAAGATGATGAGGTGGGTCTGACATTTAGCTGGTCTTGCTGAATCACTGGGGCTTCTCCAGGTAGAGGGAACAGTTTGGCCAGGGAGCGTCTGCCCCCTGATGGTTAGTGAAAGCATAGTCTCTTCCAGAACTAACCAGCCCAATCCATGTGTGGCAGAGAGAAGGGCCCATCCTGGGGGCAGGAGCAGGGTAATAAGAAGTGGGTCTGGGAAGGGGAAGGGTGTCAGGCGTTTTGCTCATCTGGAATGGAAGGGCGAGCAGGGAAGGTTCTGAGCAGGAGATGCAGCCTGGTCTGTACTGCATGTGCGTGCATTACTTTCAACCTCCAACTGCCATTCATTCTTTCTGTGAATTATCCACTATTAGATCCACAGATCTTTCCTTCTTTTTTTAAAAAATCTTTAATTCTTTAATTACTATTTTTTAAAGTATATGTCAAGTAGTATGCTAAGCATTTTAATCTCATTCAATCCTCCTACCAACTCTGAAAGGCTTTGAAAAGGATGTCAGTTTCACATAGTTTTACATCTGAGGCTCAGAGAGTTTAAGGGCCTTGTCTATGGAAACACAGAGAGAAAATGAGTGAAGCCTGGAGTCCCAGGGACTAGCACAGTGCCAGGCACATAACAAGGGCAAAAAACATTCAGTGAATTGATAGATGAATGCTGAATAGGAGACCTTCACTTGTTCAGCCCATTTTGGAAAGCACATTTCAAGGAATTTGAGGGTCATGGTGCCTTCCTGTATCCCTGGGAGTCCCAGGTCCCTTCCTTCTGGGCATCCAAGCACATATTCCTCAGCTGGCCTTTCCAGCAGCCAGGCTCCTTCCTCATGTTTTCTGCTCCAGGTGGAGGAAAGGTGCCGTGGGGAGACAGGCCACAGAAGTTTGTGAAGATGGCTGATTCTATTTTATTATATACTAGAGGCACTCAGGGGTGGGTGGTCCCTCAGCCTGGCCTGTGCCCTCTTGCAGTCTAGGAACCCTTGGGGGATGTCCACCTGCTGGCTTAGGCCTACTCCTCAGGCAATCAGGCATAAGCTGGCAGTCAGACATCCCTCTGGCAGCCCGGGAACCCTCAGAGGATGTCCACTTGCCAGCAGGGAGCAGGCCTAAGCTGCAGTTGGACATTCTCAGTGCTGCTGAGGAGGCAGGAGAGGCTCCCACCACCACCACTATGCTGGCAGCTGGCAGCTGGCAGCCTGGCTTGTGGCTGAGCAGAGCTATGGTAGAACACTGACCACCAGGGGTCATCTCCTGCATTGAGCGGCTGCCCCCTGATGGTTAGTGTTTGTCATAGTGACCAGTCATTCCCAGTGGTTCTGCTGTTAGGGTCAATTTGCATATTACTCTTTTATTATATAGGATAGAGGCCAGGTGTACTGGTGGGGGCCAGCTGGTTTGCCCTGAAGGGTGTCCCAGATCAGGGTGGGGTTCCCATTGGGGTACCTGGCCAGCCTGAGTGAGGGGCTGAGGGCCATTTTCAGGCTGGCCACACCCATGAGCTGGAAGCATGCATCTGGGATTTATTTATCTTCTATAATTAAAACTTTTTAGCCTTGAGCAGAGCTCAGGGCTGGCCAGGGCAGGTGGGAAGCTTGGCTTCCTCTATCACTGGGGCAACCCAAGCCTCCTGCTCGCTTCAGCTCCGTGGCCACTGCCATCTTTATGATGGAGTGAGGAAGTGACGGAGTGAGGGAGTGATGGTTAATTTGCACATTACTCTTTTATTAGATAGAATGGGGAGGGGGAGGGAGGTTTTAATTAGCATTTAAACCCCATTCCATTAATGTAACCCAATTCATTTATTCCAATGATGATAACTGAACAACACTTTAAAAATATTTAATGAGTGCCTAAGACTGTTGCTGGGAGGCCAGTGGCAGGGTGAGTGAGAAACCCCAAGGTGCCGTTCACATCTGAATACATAGAATTCAAACCTGATAAATGAATGTCAGGCCTTCAAATAAATATCTGCTCCAGAGCAAAGGCTCAACACATGCTGGCTGTCACCACTCTTATTGTTAACTAGAGGCCCAGTGCATGAAATCTGTGCATGGGTAGGGTCCCTAGCCACTGCCGGCCACCTGCCCAGGCCTTCCTTCATTCCACAGCACCCCCTGGTGGTCAGTGCACATCATAGTGAGGGATTGAACTTCCAATCGGTCAAACTCCTGAAGGGACACTTTGCATATTAGGCTTTTATATTGTTAATACATGGTAGGGCACCATTTATGTGCAAGACATTTTGTTAATATCCCCTGTCCCCTAAGTTTCTGAGCATACAATGCTCTCAATTCCTCCAGCTGGCTCTGCACCTGGCCAGGCATGACGACCACTCTCAACAGGATCTATTTCCATGACCCCTCATTGGAAATGATGACAGGCACAACTCAGGACACAGAAGCCGTCAGCAGGCATTCGGGCCTGCCAAGCCCTCATGCCCACTTGAGCTCCAGGGGGGAGGGGGTGACTGTGACATAAACACACGTTTGCTTTCATTTGGCTTAGCTGACTGTGTGTTTTGTTAAACAAATTTAGGTTTGGAAGAGATTATTTTTGGTACACTGCTGCATAATTAGATGAATTTTCATGAGTTTATTCTTGAAATAAACTTTGAAATTGTCCATGTTTTACTGTTTTTTAATCATCTGCAGATACTGTTTTTTGAGACTTAGCATGGGGGAAAAAAACCTTGTTACATATCAGTTTAATTTAGATTCAAATAAAATAATTTTTTGAATGTGCAGCAACAACACGTCTGGGAAAGTGGTTGTAACTGGTGCAGAGTTGTTTGAGGATCAAGATAATTGCAGTATAAAGGATAAGAGAGAATATAATATCCTGGCATCCAGCGCCTATTCAGCTAATCCCCAGCCCTTGACAGATGTTCAAACACAGTATTTTTAAAAGCTGACTTTTAAGAAACTGGGGCGAGTCACTTATTAGATATAAACAACATGCTAAGAAATTCAAAGCCTGACACCCACTACGAACTGTCCATGCTGAGAAGCATGAGAGACATGGTAGGTGTCCAATGCGCCACTCTTGTGGCTTTATTGGGGGCCCAAGGCAGCGCTGGGATGGAGGATACACGGAGCCACCACGTAGTCAGGCCACAGGTCCCATCCACACCCGCCCCTGAGGAGCAAAGCCCCACAGGCAGCTTCGATGATGCTGTCAGCCTGCACATCAGCGGTGGCACCTCTCCCATGGCTGTTTGAAAGCAAGGACGCAGGCAGTCAACACCAGGACAGTTTGGCTGGCTTTGAACAACAGCAACATAATATTAGGTGGCCTCACATGAGGACCAGGCAGATGGAGGATTAATGAGCAGTACGTTTGTTGGCTCAAGGGTCACTCTTGTCATTGTCCCCGGCCACTCCTGCACTTACTCATCTTTATACACTGAGCCTGAATACTGCTGGGTACCAAGGCCATCTACTAACTTCTAAGATTTAGAGATGAGTAAGACTTGCCCTGCCTCTAAAATCTCACAATAGAGCACAGGAAGAAGACATATCCATTAATAACCACAATTAATAGTATTATTGACCGTTGTCTATATGTTAAGCTTCATTCTATGCATTCTTATTAATTCCCACAGCAACTTTATGGAGCAGGTGCTATTCTTATGCCCATTTTACAGATAAGAAAATTATGGCGCAGAATGAGTAAGTATGAGATGAGTGGTTTCTGATGGGGTGGTGTTGGTTGGGCTGACAGAGAAATCAGGGAAGACTTCATGGAGAGGGTGGGATTTAGTTAGGGATGTAAAGACAGATGGGGTTTGTCCATGAGGATATGCTGAGAAGGGCATTCAGGGCATAGAGAATCATGCAGGGAGAACATAGATTATCTGGTAAACTAAGACATCAAGCTGAACAAAGGATAGTATGGAATTTTTTTTGTGTGTGTGGCTCTCTATCTAAATGGCATTCTGTATGCAAAGCCCTCAGCACATCAGAAAGCACAAACCAGTCTCTAAATGTTGATGCTCTCCTCAGAAATCAACCCACACACCTATATGATCAATTAATATTTCACAGAGGAGGCAAGAACATTCAATGGGGTAAAGATAGTCCATTCAATAAATGGTGCTGGGAAATTAGACTACCTTCTTACACCGTATACAAAAATAAATGCAAAATGGATTAAAGATTTAAATGTAAGGCTTAAAACCATAAAAATTCTAAAAGAAAACATGGACAGTAAAATCTCTGTCATTTCTCTTAGCAATATTTTTCTGCTATATCTGCTTGGGCAAGGGAAACAAAAGAAAAAATGAACTAATGAAGCTACATCAAACTAAAAATTTTTGCACAGCAAGAAAAACCATCAACAAAATGAAAAGACAGCCCATTAATGAAAGAAGATATTTACCTTTGTCAATGATATACCTGATACAGGGCTAATATCCAAAATTTATAAAGAACTCATACTACTCAGCACCAAAAACAAACAATCTGATTTTAAAATGGGTGAGGACCTGAATAGACACTTCCACAAATAGATAGCTAATAGACATGTAAAAATATGTTCAATGTCACTAATTACCAGAGAAATGCAAATTAACACCATAATAAGAGGCCACCTCATACCTGTCAGGATGGCTTTCATCAATAAATTCAGAAACAAGTGCTGATGAGGATGTGGAAAAAAAGGAACTCTCATCCACCGTTGGTGAGAATGAAGATTGGTTCAGCCATTGTGGAAAATAGGATAGAGGTTCCTCAAAAACATTAAAAATGGAATATTACTCAGCCATTAAAAAGATAAAATCTTACCATTTGTGACAGCATGGATAGACCTTGAAGGTATTATGCTAAGTGAAATAAGTCAGTCAGAGAAAGACAAATATCATGATTTTACACGTATGTGGAATCTAAAGAACCAAAATAAATGAACAAACAAAATTAAAACAGACTCATAGACACAGAACAGATCCAGAGGGAAGGAGGCATTGGGAGGGGGTGAAAAAGGTGAAGGGATTAAGAAGCACAAATTGGTAATTACAAAATAGTCATGAGGATGTACAGTACAGCATAGAGAATATAGTCAAGAATGTTGTAAGAACTATGTATGGTACTGGAAATATCAAGAGACCACTTTGTAAAGTATATAATTGTCTAACCACTATGCTGAACACCTGAAACTAATATAAAATAATATTAAATGTAAACTGCAATTGAAAATATAGATAGATAAGATAGATAGGTGATAGATAGATAGATAGATAGATAGATAGATAGATAGAGTTGGTGCTTTCTTTCTTGGTGCCAAATCTTTCACCCAAGTTTCTTGAAATTGCTTTTGGTACAATGGCTCCAAGGTGACAAAGCGCTTGTACAGAAAGGTTTACTTCAGGGGAACTTCTGCCAGATGCTCTCCTCTGGGCCTGAGCCCTGAGCTGGTCAGAGCTGGGGAAGATTCACCCTTAAACATCAGGCAGGGCTAGGCCAGGGCTGGGCCAGGGATGTGGATTAGCCAGAGTGCAAAACCACCTGTTCTGCCTGTCCCTTTGTTTCCATCTGACGTGTCCATCACAGATTTCATTCTACTACCTCTCAGCTCTTTCAAGAACTGCCCTATCATTAATTCTAAACAGTTGTAAAATGGGATCTTCTTTTAGAGAATGTTCAGTCCTCCTACCACCTCTCATCCCTGCTGAGAGCACCCATACTTCCATGAGCATCTGCATCCAGGGCAAGGGAGAGGGGCTTCTGAAAGACCATGCAAAAAGCCTGATGGGTGTCCCCTGCTGTGGGGTGGCCATCGTCTGACATGCTGTAGAACTTTGATCACCCAAATTCCACCTGTTTAGCTGTTCTATCCTCAGAGTCAAGGAGGTGGCGAGCTGTTGGGTGAGACTGCGCTCCTTGAGTTTGCCAGGGCAAGAATTACTTGAGTGTTTTCTGGAGGCCAGATGTCAGCCGCTTGTGAGAGTACTTTTAGTCTGTGTAGGGCACTTTTAGATCTTTCCCCAGAGAGCCATTTAGGGCATTGGGGCTGTGGGAACACATAGCAGGGGGAGAGGGAGAAGAGGTCCCCACTGTGCCCTCAGGGGCATGTTCTCTTGGCAAGCTCCGGAATGCACAATGCTTCCTTATAGCAGTGCTTACAGGAACTTCTCAATCTTGGCATGAGTGTGGGAGGATGGGCTGGGCCTGGGTGGGGCTGCTGCACAGGGCTGCACCCCTGCTCTGTCAGCTCCCCCTGAGGTGGCCTCTGCTCAGGTTGTCCTTCACTCTCCTCAAGGACCCCTGCAACAACCAAAGGGTCCAGGGCTCCTTTAACCCAGTGCACATGATTCTTTCTGACTGGGCATCTCAGATTCTCTGAGCTCAGGCTCCGTTACCAAAGCTACCTCTGTCATTTCCCCCAAAATAATATCAGCCAGCTTTCACGGGCTGTTTTCTAGTTACCAGTTACTGCTTACTGCTTACGTTTTCATTTATTACCTAATTTCATTCTCACCCAAACCTGAAGGTATGGAACTTAAAGTGCACATGTGTTCTGAGGATAGTAAATACTTATCTTCCTAACACATCACAGAAATTTCACTAAGAATAAACATCAAGTGAGTGACAGACTGGACAAATGAATACGTGATGGAAGAAAAGAAAGAACAGGTCGCCAAGCACAGAGTGAAGGAACCACTCAAACACTCACTGATGGAGGATAAACATGAGCAAATTTTCTTCTCTCTCTGAGTTTTTGTTCTTCCCTTTATAAAAAGGAGTTACTGGTACTGAAAGAGTAAAGAAAAGTTTAGGACGTGAAAGGACTTTGATTTGCTCGTAATAAGTGCTTATCTGCTGCTGTTGAACAAGTCTAACTTTTTTACCTGCTATGAGGACCTGTTCCACTTTTCTGTGTGTCCTGCTCTGGGGGGATGAAAGGTACATATTCCTAGAGCAATATGAAAATTCTGAGGTCTTCTCATACATATGCAATAGAGCCGCAGCTTCACATCATTGTTTTAAAATGTTGTCCAGCCTGTGCTTGATCACCTCCAATAACAGAGCGTTCACTACTTCTAGAGGCATTTTAATCCATGGTCACACAATCCCTATGGTTGACCAGCTGGTTTTTGTCCTACCTCATTGGATGAGGAAACAGAGCTTTCTTGGGGTGGACTTCAGCTCTTTTCTATTTGGAATGGAAAAGTATAGATTCACAAACTCAGAGTTTAAAAAGACTCAGCAACCTGTTATCATGAGGCCCTAATTAGCTGAGTAAGAAAATCCATTTGCAAAATTCATCCTTTCAATTGGTTGGGAAGAGAAGAATTTCATCATTCAACTGTCTGTCCAGACTGCTGGACTGAATGATTTCTCCTTGGAGTTCAGTTGGCTTCATGTGTACATGGTGCCTATTTCAGAGTGACTTCTCCCAGAGCAGGTTTTATGGTGCTTGTGTTCGATTGTTGAGCTCATGGCTACTGGTGGGCTCACTGTGAAGTGTTAGGAAATAAGTATTTATTATCCTCAGAACACATGTGTACTTTAAATCCATATCCATGCCTTTGGGAAGTTCCCCAGACAGTGACTGGGTTTGGCTATGGGATTTGTTTTGATCATTGAAACACAAGTGGAAACTTGAACAACGCCTGTACATTTGCACTTGACCTCTCTTGCAGCCCATGATAGCCCTGGTGCAATCAAACCTGGCCTAGCCTGCCTGCTGAGAGATAGGTAGCCCTGCTGCCACCATCATTCCAACTAACAGACAGCTAACTGCCAGAGGCACAGCCACCTACTTGACTGTATTGACTGTGACCAGCATAAGAGCTGCCCAGCTGAGCCTAGAGCAGACGGGCAGCCCTCAGAGCCATCAGCTAGGTCACCTCTGCCTGGTGGACCTTACGCAGGCCTCACCACCACCCTGAAATGTCAGAATGATTATCCCCATTTTACAGATGCCAATTAATAGCAAGTCCCAATCAACAGAACTCTGGATAAACCGTATTTTACTGTAATTGGGTATTTTCCCAGTGCCGCAAAATAATTTGTTCTCTTTAGCTCAGTAAACAGTTCTCCTCCAATTTTATTTGCTCCATTCATTTGCTTAAACAAACTCTTTTCCACGAAGGTAAAATCCCGTTAAGAGAAAACTCCAGGGATATCCAAATTGTTTTATTGAAAGAAATTCTGGTCTAATGAATATGTGATTGCAGTTCTCATTCCCAAGCAAGGGGATCTGGATATGCAAACAGATTAAATGTCCTGGACACAGAGTCCCAATTGCAGTTGGGTGAGTGGGCCCTCTGACATTGTGATTTACTGTGCAAATTCTCTAACCTCATGCACAGAGCATCTTCCTCATTTTCTTGTTGCCCTTCAAATTCTGTGGGTCTTGTTCAGCTGTTTTTAATGAGTTTGTCCTGCGGCAGCCAGGGAATGGCTAATAAGTCTTCTGGGCCCTTAAAAACCCATTAGAATGTTATTTCTTACAAAGTGAAAAACTAACCTCATGCCAGATGCAAATAGGGCTCAAGCCATCAGAAATAAAGTTTGATTCTGAAGGAAAATTCCACTGAGACATGAAAGTTATTCAGCTTGGAGAAAATAGTCTTTGATGTCTAGTCCAACTAGGCAGTCTAATATGATTATTAAGAGTGCGAGTGCTGGAGAAGTTGGCATGAGTTCAAATCACTCTCTGCTACTTCTAGCTTAGTGATCTAGGGCAGGTTGCTTAACCTCTATGTGTTTTAGTTGTCTCACTTAACTAAATAAAAATAATACCTTCCTCCCAAAACTGTTGGAGGAACCAAAATGATATTATGGGTATATCAGTTAATTTATGTTCAGTTGTACTAACAAAAAAAGAAAGTGACTTAAATTAGTAGAAGCTTATTTCTCCTTCATTGAAAAGAAACTGGAAAAAAAAAAGCAATTCAGTATTGGCAGGGCAGCTCCATACTTGTCAGAGACCCAGGATCCCTCTACCATCTTTGGAACTTCCTTTCTTTCTCAAGGTCACCTCATGAACCTCATGGTGCACAATGGCTGCCAGGCACCAGCTCTCAGACTATATATCCTTCACAGAAGGCAGAAGGGAAGGGGGGGGGGATTATGTCTCTCAAATGGATCATTCGCTGTTTAAGAAGTTTCCTGCTAGTTCCAACCAACAATTTCCACATCTTTTGGGCTTCCTTGGCTGCAAAGAAAACTGGGAAATGATCTGAGGTTAGGCATATTGCTGTTCAGAATAAGAACTTGGAGTTTTGGTAGTAAAGAAGGGGAGAGTGGAATTGGGTAGTTGACTAGCATTAAAGTACTTAAAAGCCGTATCTGTTACTTACTGGCTGTAAAGTTGGTGCCCAAACTAGGAGGCAGCCTGTGTGATAAATTGAACACAGACCTTGGAGTCCACTGGACTTGAGTTAACCCTTGGTCTATCCCTTACTGGGAATGAGGTTTGGAGCAACTTATTGGGTTCATCTATGTGCCTCAGCACTGTTGGTTGCAAATGCAGTTTTGAGTATTGATCTTTTAGAATTTCTGGGATAATAAAGTGAGAACGAACATTTGAAGGGCCTGATGCATGGAAGGTGCTCAGTGAATGTGAGCTCCCTCCCTCTCCTCCATCTGACTAAGGTTAGGACTCTTCAGGCAAAACAAGAATCACAGGAATCATCCTCCTCAGGCAGAGCCCTGGGAAGTGGTCAGAAACCTCCCAGAAAACAATGCCGCTTTGCCCCCAGGCTGCCTGCTCTCTGCCCACAAAGTGCTAAAGTGAGTGAAGCCAACCCTGCAATCAAACAATACCAGATACTTTAATTATAGTTGTTTGCCATGACCTGAATCACTGTTTTCATGTGCATTGCTGTGAATTAATCTCATAACAGTGCTGTTAATTCCTGGATGCATAAAGGAGTGTTTCAGCCACCAAGGTGTTCCTTCTGCAGAGAAGGGAATGGAGTTTACGTTTAATTAGTTCCAACTGTCTGCCAGGCACAATGCTGACTGCTATATAAACCTTAACTCGGTTTTCTCTCACAATAACTCTGTTTGCTGTTACTACCCCACATTACAAGGGAGGGCACAGAGACTCCAAGATGTTAAGGAACATGCCTCACAGTTTAGTTGATGCAAATTCCAGAATGAGGATTTGAACCTACATTTGTTTGGTTCCAGAGCTCCTGCTCTTGCCATCAGGCCCTGCTAGCTCGTTGCTGTCCCAGCCCCAAGAACCAGCCCATCTTTAGAACTGGACTGTAGAGGGATCCAGTAGAAGAAAGGAAAGAGGACCGGGTTGGAAGTAGTTCAGCACGCCTGAGTCCTGGGGCTGACCTCTGTAAGACCCTGTCCCTAGGCCTCACTTTCCTTTCCCTCCAGTAGGTGGTCGGGGACTTTAACAGGGTGAGATCTCCCTTGCAGTTCTGAGTGGCTACAATTAGAGGGTGAAATTACACATCTTCATTCCTGTATGTTCTAATGTTAATAGCACCTACCACGAGTCAGACCTCACTGGGGGGAAAATAAAGGACAAGTAGGATGTAGTGACCACCTGAGGAAATGAAACTGAACTTGGGAGAAAAGGCAGCAGGGTGTTTTTTTGTTTTGTTTTGTTTTTTAAATATGGAGATACTTTTGCATTTATCCAAAAGGACAACGTCAAGGGTAGGAATGGAAATGAAACTCTGAGCATGCAGAGCCAGAGCATGCGCCTCTGTGATGGAGCCAGTGCCTCACACCCAGAGAGGTGAGTGGTGGGGACTCAAACGTAGCTGGAGGAAAGCCAACTTAGGGATCCCAAAACCTTTGTAGGAAACAGACATTCAAATCTGAGAGATGCAGAGAAGGCTCTTGGCTCTGCTCCTGGGTGAGAGGTTTCACGTGGGAAGACACTGCCTCCCTGTCTTGGAGAAGAGAAGTTCAACAACAATGCTAGAGCCGGGATAAGTAGTACAGCCCCAGGAGAGCAATGATACAGAGGCCTGCATGAACTGAGTATACAAACCAACTAGTGCTAGGGACCAAGGAGTCCCCATCACTCCACCCACCTCATCCAAGGCCCAAAACAATAATGTTAAAATTGGAGGGAAAGAATCTAATCTAATAAAAGAGTAATATGCAAATTAACGATCACTCCAAGACACCTAAGCCATGCCCCCCAGTCAAGCCATGCCCCCAGCCAATCAGAGTGGCTGTATGCAAATTAACCCAGCCAAGATGGAGGCCAGCAGCCACAGGAGACTTCCATTGCAACTGCCTGCCTAGGCTGGCTAGGTCTCTGCTTAAGACAACAATGTTTCAATTATAGAAGCCATGGAGCTGAAGCAAACAGAAGGCTTCATTGTCTGCCTAGGCCTCCGCTCCAGGCAACAAATTTCAATTATAGAAGATAAATAAACCCCAGAAATCTGATTCCAGCCAGCCTCGCTGGGATGTTGGGTCAATGGGAGCTGTGGACAGTCTGAAAACAGCCCTCAGCCCCTCACCCAGGCTGGCCAGGCACGCCAGCAGGTGGACATCCCCCAAGGGGTCCCAGACTGCAAGAGGGCACAGGCCAGGCTGAGGGACCCCCCGGAGTGCACAAAATTTTGTGCACCGGGCTCGTAGTAATTAATAATAATAATCTCTCAAAGTATAACACCAGAGGAAAATAACATGGAAAACCACAAACCTGAGCATGAGCACTCATCGTGTCCCAAAGACTGAACTAGAATTTCATAGGCATGAGCTCCTCTTTGGTTCCTGGGAGACAGGATACTGGGACTGGCCAGTCAGACTCACTAGTGAGGGAGATTGTTATACCATGAAGCCTGTCTTCCCTCCTCATCCAGTAAACGATACTGTCCACCACCCCAGCCCATCCCATGGACCACACTCAGCATCAAGCACGGCACCTGGAGCACAGCAAATTGTGTGCATGTGGGGCTAATCTCTGTTGATGCTTAAGGAAGCTCCCAACTGCCCACCACATCCCAGAGCTTTCACATCTGTGGCGCCATTAACACAAGAACCCTGGGACTTCCATGAGCTATTTATTCTAAACAACTTAGAGCAAGCCTTGGGGCCTCAGTGGGATGCTGGCACGTCTAATTTCTGTGAGCTATTGATAAGAGCCCACTCCAACCAGCTAGTCGTCAGCCTTGACTCCGAGGGCCTGGGAAATGTACTATTTGCAATTACTTGAAAAGAAACTAATTAGCTTTAAGGAGGAAACCATAGGTAGAAATGACTGAAATCAGCTGTTCAACTGTGCTTGGCAAGAAATTAAAAGGAGTGGGCGATCACACCTCATTTTGATTTCATTTGAAGGGAGAGCGGGAAGAGGGGTGAGCCTCCCAGGGGGGGGGGGTGTTCTCAGTAGAAAGAGGCCTCAGAGCACGAGAGCTGCTGGCAGACCTGTTGGGCAGCTGAGAGGTCAGCACAGGACCTTGAAGGCTATAGTTGGACCTTGTTCAAAAACAGCATTGGAAAGTATTTGGAAGAGGGAGCAAGGACCGACTTGGGACTTTAGAAATGAGATCTTCAACATAAGTGCTAGGTTCCTGCATGTAAATAAATACATTCTCTCCTTCAAAAGTGGCCACTATATATATATATATATATATATATATATATATATATATATATATATATATATATATATAAAACAATGTTGCAGAGCCTCGTACTCTGCCTGGTATACAGCAGGAAGTGGTGAAATGAGGGAACAGCATCCTGGCTGCAGTCGAAAGGCCACCTTGAAGGTGAGAGGTGCTGGTTTTCCTGTGGGAGGGCCTCACAACAGTCAGGAGCAGAAACAAGGGCTGCAACAACAGCACGACAGAGAAGGGATGCTTCCAGATGTGAATCAGAGCAATGACCCATATGCTCACACTTTACCATGGCAATAATAGTGGGATTGCACACTTGTTGAGTGCGTACTATGCTTTCTATGGGTTAGCTATCATCACTTTCACTTCATTCTTCAGGACACAGAAATGTAACTACCTGCCCACAGCTACACAGGCAGTAGGTGGAAACAGGACTCTTCTGAGCTCAGAAGATGATCCTGGGGAAAGGATCTAGGGGTAAGTAATTCATCTGGGAGGCGATTCCAGGAAACAACCAGCCAAGATGTGAAACATAAAAGAAGGGAATGAAAGAAGACCAAAGCTGAGTTATATGTTACTAGATTAGAAGCCCAGTGCACGAATTTATGCACAAGTGGGGTCCCTCAGGGTGGCCTGCAGAGATCAGGCCCAGTGCCACAGCCCCAGCTCTTGCCCCCAGCCTTGTAGCCCTGCAACCATGCCTGGCACCCTGCAGCCATGCCTAGCACCCTGCCTTGGCCTGGCACCATCTCCTCACCTGTTCCACTATCCTGCCTGCAATTGGTGGGGCAATCGGGCCCCCACTTGCTCCTGCCTTGGCCTGGCACTGCCCATTCACCTGCTCCACCATCCCGCTGCAGTCCTGCTCTCATCAGGGCCCATCAGGGCTAGCAGTGCCTTCACTGACACCTGCTGCCAGCACCGCGTTGCCAACACCTGACATGTTCTGCACTGCCCCTGGTGGTCAGTGCACATCATAGTGAGCAGTCAAACAATGCCTAACAGGAAAATTTGCATATTAGGCTTTTATTATATAGGACTAGGGGCCCAGTGCACAAAAATTTGTGTACTCAGGAGGTCCCTCAGCCCGGCCTGTGCCCTCTCACAGTCTGGGACCCCTCTGGGGATTTCCACCTGCTGGCATGCGTGGGCAGCCTGGGTGAGGCTGGGTCAGCCTGGCTGATGGCTGTTTGCAGGCTGGCCAAGCTCCCCAGTGGGGTCTCTCACTCCAATGTGGTGTGGCTAGCCTGGGTGCGGGTCATAGGGCTGTTTTCAGGCTTTCAGGCTGCCCACAACTCCCATTGACCCAACATCCCAGCAAGGCTGGCTGGAAGCAGGTTCCTAGGGTTTATTTATCTTCTATAATTGATACACTATTCCTTTAAGCCAAGGCCTAGGCAGGTAACAAAGCCTCCTGTCTGCTTCAGCTCCATGGCTTCTATAATTGAAAGAATGTTGCCTTAGTTAGAAGCTCAGCAAGCCTAGGCAGACAGTTTCCTCCATCACTGGTGCAACGGAAGCCTGCTGTTTGCTTCAGCTCTGAGGCTTCTATAATTGAAACAATGTTGCAACTATGTTGTTGCCTTGAGCACAGAGAGGCCCAGCCGGACTAGGCACACAGTTTACTCCTGGTGCAACAGAAGCCGCCTGTTTACTCCAGCTCCGTGACTGCCGGCCTTCATCTTGGCTGGGTTAATTTGCATATAGCCGCTCTGATTGGCTGGTGGGCATGGCTTAGGCATCCCAAAGAAACGGTCAATTTCAATATTACTCTTTTATTAGATTAGGTGGTGAGCAAGGAGCTCAGCCCTGCTGAGGAACTCTGGGAGATGGAGCTGAACATTTTCAGAGAGATTTTTCCAGCGAAGGGGCAAGGACATAGGGCATTTACTGATAGATTTCAGGGACATTAACTCCACCCTTCCTGGTTGTCCCTAGCTCAGGCTAGTTGTGCTCCACGGCTGCTTGCCACATAGCAGAGCCCAGACCAGCGGTGAGAACCAAGGGGAGTGGGCAGGGCACCAACAGCATCAGCTGCCCCGTGCCCTTTCCCTGGGCCAGTCCTAGCCTGGGCCTGAAACCTGTGAATCATGATAAAAGTCCCCATTTTGCTCTCAAAGGTCGTCTATGTTGGATGCTTTGCGTGGCGCCTCCAGGAAGGGCAGGAACAGTTGCAAATCCTGACATATGTGGCCCCAGAACCTATTCTTTTCACCGCCTTCCACTCCTCAGGAAGTACCATTTTGCTTTCCTCGTCTGGCATGAACCTAGAGCTGCCTAGAACCTAGAGCATTTCTACAGGTAGGTCCTGGACTGTAGCACCTGCATCACATGTGATGCTTAATAAACACCCCTGTTTCTGCATCTCGTCCCTACCCTGCTGAAGCTGATCTCTGGGGCTTTGGCCTGATGATCTGCATTTTTAGCCCTTTTTCAGGATGATCTGTACAGTAAAGTTGGAAAATATTGTACAGACCTCAAAAAGGGAGACAATGAATGTTAACATTTCAGCAAAGTGGCGGAGATGGGGGGATGGGGAGGGAGGGATGGGAGGAAAGGGGGCAGGAGAGAGGGGAGGTGAACCACAGGGCCTCTGAACTGGCTTGCTGGTTCCATTCCCAGCTCTGTCACTTATGGCTACGAGTTTTCCAGGACATTACTGCACTTCCGTGTTCCTTGTTGAAAAAACAGGGATAATAATAGCATCTATTTTATCAGGGCTGTTATGAAGATTAGACAAGTTAATCCATGTAAAGCCCGTAGAACACTGCTGCGCATGCAGCAAACACTTGAAATGTTAGTTAGTGTTATGCCTGACGTTTAGCACGATGCCAGGGATCTTCCTAGGCTGTGATATTAATCCTCAGAACAACCACAGGAGGAAGGTATTATTAAGGATTTGGGACAAATAAGTAATCTAAGGCTCAGAGGTTAACCAATCACCTAGGGAGTAAAGGGGGTGGGAGGGGTTAGGATTTGATCCAGATCTGTTACATCTGCCTTCAAAGTCCTAGCTCTCTCCCTCTTGCCAAGCTGTCTTTGGCAGGCTCATTCCCCACCTCCACTGTGGCATCCTGGTTCCCACCCCGAGCCTGGAGTCCACCAGGGACTTCTGGGCACGGAGAGGAGGGAGGCTGGCATATTGGCAGCATTTACCTGCTGCATTCAGCCTGCCTTGGCCGGGCTGGAGCTGCTCTCTGGGATCTGGTTAGCAGCTAATGATCAGTGGGCTCTGGCTATAATGATCGGATTAGCTGCGCTTTAATCACTGTCTATTGTTTCAGCAGGGAGAGAATTTCACAGCTCATTGACTGCTCTGACTCCTAATCTACATGGAGGAAACAATGTTGCAGCTCATCAAAGGCAATCAGCTGCTAATTGAAAGGAAATGGAATTTCACAATTACAGGCCACCTTTCAGTGCTCAGGATTTCTAAGCACTTCTCCCCACCCTCCTTTGCCAGCTCAGCACTGACAGGAGCACTTGACAACCTGCTGGAGACATCCCAGAGAGCTGCATTTAGGACCTGGCCCATTTCTCCCCAGCCCCAGAGCAGCAAAAGAGAGAAGCAGCATCCCGGCCAGCTCCTAGGCTGTCCTTCAAGGCTCAGTGCAAAGGAAAATAGGCCTGGGCCGGGTGTCTGCAGACCTGAGTGTCCTGTCTCTCCTTCCTCCTCTGACTGTGTGACCTTGGATATGTCCTCACTCCCCCCGGACCCTACTTTCCTTCTCTATAAAACCCACATTTGATTATTTCCAAGGTTCTTAATGCTTTGATGATTCTGTTTGCCCTGTTCTTGCTACTATCCCCATCCAGTGGAGAACATCTAAATTGTTATCCTCTTTCTTGCCCAGATACTAGGAATCTGCTTTTTCAAATGCTTCCAGAGGGACTGTCTTAGGTCTCCCCAAGGATTTGTCCTGATGAGCTTTTAATGGGATAGAAAGCAAGTTTGGGAAATATCTTACTTAGCCTTTTGATCAGACATCTCTCTCCCTGTCCTGGATCCATTCACTCCCTTGGACGAGTATCACTCATGATTAATTTTAAAGATAGTCGCATAGATTTTTCTGGGTTCTGTCTTCTCCCAGTGCAGTTCTGTGGATGAGGACTGCCAGCCAGAAAGAGCGTTGCTGCTTTTGACTCTGTCTCAGAGCTCGATTTCCAGCCAGCGTTTCCTCTGAGAACAGGACAAACCAGCATCTGCTTTGAGCTCTGGTCTGTGTCACCCACAGTAACACTTGTTCTGCTCGGGAATGCATCCGAGGCCTATGTAACCCTCAGTGCCATTTTCTCCTGGTTCCCATGGTCTGTGGGCTTGTCTGATGTGCTTATCAAACAGACACTGGAACATCACCACTTCCCTTCAGACAGATGAGTTATGGTGAGTCTCAAAAAAGGCACAAAAGTATTTTTGGTTTGGCCAGCATTCCTTCTTGGTCCCATTTCCCTCTCTGGGTCAGAGGAGCAACACTGTAGTAAAGTCTTGGTCTAACCCGTGCTTAGAGAGATGGCCATAAACAGGGAAAAGAAAGGAGGAAATGGCCCGAACTTGGGGCTCAGTGTTTAAGGTCACAGTTGGGTTCCTGGTCAGGGCACATGCCTGGGTTGCAGGCTCGATCCCTAATAGGTGGTGTGTAGGAAGCAGCTGACCAATAATTCTTTCTCATCATTGATGTATCTGTCTCTCCCTACCTCTCTGAAATCAATAAAAATATATTAAAAAGAATCAGAAACGGGATGGCGGTGCCTCCCCTTTTATGCTGAAGTGGGGTGGAAGGAGGACTGGGGCTGTTGACTCCTGAGGTCTTTCTGGAACCCTGACTCTGGGAAGGCTGGAGAGAGAGAGGATAAAGTCTGGAGTCTGAGTTAGGATGGCGGGGCGGGGAGATAGAGGGGAGAGAAGAAGTTCTAAAGTCCTGGTTAGGGACAGAAACAGGGTCACTCAGGAAAATTCCAGCTATTGGCCCAAGGGTCAGAGTTCTGAAAGCCAGTGTGGTGAGGAGAGAGAACGCCAAAGGTGAGAGTGACATGCTTCGTAGCTTAAGGGATGTCAGAAGGCAGTGACATCTCTGTGGCCAAAGGGTTGAACAAGGTGGCCCCATGCTGACCCCAGCCACTAGGCAGATGCCGCCTGCACTAGTAGAATAGTGCTAGCTGGTATGAGGCCTGGGACTGGCTGCCCACAGTAGGTAGAGTGGGCAGTAGAGGAAATTTCATGTGGTCACAGAGTGCAGCATCCAAAGAGTATGAAAATAGGTAGAGTAAGCATTGCAGAGATGCTGTCATTATGTTTGCAGTCCTAACCCAGATCTTGGTGACATTTTGACAGGTAGAGGGGATAAGGTGATGGGGATTCAGAAGCAGACATTGAGCAGAGAGGCAGCCCTGGGACATCTAAAGATGTCTTAATAAAAGCTTTTATTTTAAAAAAATGTAACCAAGAGGTCCTATCCTTTATAGAGTTAGTTTTTGGTTTTTTTTTTTTTTTTTTATCTTTTTCCTATCTTGACCCTAATTCTATTAAGGGTAAAACTTAGCATTAAACCTTTAAAAAATTTTTTTATTTGTTTGTTTATTTTACCAAGGTCAGGAAGCATTGAATTTAGAACACTTCTTTAAAAAAAATTCTAGAGAGAGAGGAAAAGAAAGGGCGAGAAAGAGAGAAATATCAATATGAGAGAGAAATATTGATCAGTTGGCTCCTATATGCACCCCAACCAGTAATGGAGTGGAAATTGAACTCACAACCCTGGCTTGTGCCGTGACCAGGAATTGAACTTGAGACCTTTTGGTGTGTGAGATGACGCTCAAACCAACTAAGCCACACTGCCCAGGGAGAATTTAGAATACTTTTTGTTAAATCATTTTAAAAAATCTAACTGGAATATTTTTTGGGGATACCAAATGTTTCGAGATGTAATAGGTAAGGCTCATAGATACAAGTTTCATATATTTTTAAGATTTGTTGAGCTTTCATTCATTCATCAAACAACATACTGGGTACACATCAGTGAACAAAACAGACAAAATATTTCCTTGCTCTCTGGAACTTGTATGCTAAGTCGAATGAAGTATTTACTTAAATTAGTTAATCTTCATTTTGTTTTATTTAATAAACAATTTAATGTTTTTATCTCCTATTAAGAAATATATTTAAATACATGATGTAAAATTTTAGATGTCAACCTGAAAATTGTCAGGTAGGGACCCAGTTATTAAAATCTTTGGAGTTATATCAACAGAAAAGTTTAAATTCGATGGTGGCTATCTACCTTTCAGACAGAGCAGAAGCATTTTCTGTAACATGCATCTGCTAAATCATAGCCTAACCTGCTTGGTCTCCCATGATATTGAAGTGTTCCATTCCATTCCACAGAGCTCTGAGCTGGTAGGAAGTTCTTTGGCTAGTAATTCTCGTCCTTTAACTTCCTCCAGTGAGCTCTGCTTCTCCCCTCTGGTATCACAAAGAACCTTGCTACCCACAGTGTGGCCTTCAGACCAGCAACACCAGCATCTCGCAGTTCACAAGGTTTCACCCAGATTAAAGAATGGCTCTCTTAGCTCTGTACCCTCCCTAGATCTAACCAGATCCAAGAAAGGTCACTTATGAGGAAGGATCCCATAGAAAAGACTGTGCATATGTCTGGTCGATTTAGTACATTCTACATCTCATTTATTTCCTCTTCCACTATTTACTGACTATGCATTTTATCCCAAACACAGAGCCCAGGATAAATACAAATATATAAATATAAGAAATGTCTCCTGTATACAAAGTTCATAGTCCATAAGCAGGAAAATACTTTTTATATGGGAAAAGTGCTGTTATAAACATCTATATAGGGTGCTGTGGAGATGAAGAAGAGATCAGTTCTACTTGAAGGTGGCGAGGGAAGAGTTCACAGATGTGACAATGAATGCATGATGAGTAGAAGGATGAGTAGTAGAGTTTAGGCAGTGAGTTTGGTGTGGTGTCTTTGGGAGGAAGCTGGCTATGCTCTCTTGATGTGGCTGGAGATAAGGCTGTGGGTGTTGGGATCAAGTCACTGATGGCTTTGTAGCCTTGCTGAGGAGTTTGGCTACACTCTGAGAACAAGTAGAAAATCCTTAAATGACTTCAGTGAAGGATGTTGTGGCCAGATTTATGTTTCAGAAAGAGACAACTTTGGTGGCAGAAACAAGGAACAATGTTGGATAACAACAGAAGTTGAAGACCAGCCAGAAAGCTTTTGCGCTGAATGAAAAAAAATGAGAGTCTAGGCAAAGAACTTCAAAATAAATGCCACATATACTGCCATTTTCCAACCCATGGAAGACATGATTAATTGATCATGGCACTTCCCCACTGAATCCAGATGAAATCTCATAAGCCTACTCAACTGAGTATACAGGGCAGACATTACCAATGGACCAATCAATGAAACCTCTTTGCAAGTTGGGTCTAGCCCAAGTCACTGACAGTGGAGCTGGGGAGGAAGGAAAGGGGGCTATAAATGTTTATGAACCTCCCATACCTTCAAGAACTCTTCTCTTTGAGTCATCCCAGTTACTGCTGGCCAGATGTATGATCATCTCCTTGATTACAAATCACTAGCTAGTGCGTTACAGCTCACAATATTTGCATACTTTAATTCACACTCTAGCCATGCAAGAATGGTAAGGACTGTCAGACCCACTTTCCTTTCATTACAGCCTAAAAACTGAGGCGTAGAGCACCTGGACTCCTTTAGCACACTGTGTTCTTAGGTTGCTTTCATCCAGTCAACAAGCATTGACTGAGAAACTATTACCCCCAACTGGAAGATATAGCTGAATATGACTTAATTGTAGCATTTCTTTTTATTGCCCCATATTGGATTTATCTGAGTGTATTTGTTTTATACCTTCTTTCTGATTATCCGTTTCCTGAGGGCAAAGTCTCTGGAAAATATTACTGTTCCTCATCACAGCCTGAAAATCGTACATGAGAACATGCAGCAGAGACCAGGCATGCATCCTGGGTTTGCCTAACCTTGGCTGCAGCATCAGAGCTTAGCGATCCAGCTGCAGATTAGCCCAGAGTCTGCTTCTGATCAGCTTGGCAGCCATCGTTTGTGCCTACTACTCATTTAACCTGACAGAGAATACAGCCCCCTCCCTCAAATCAGTGTAAAACCACAACTGCAAGACTCTGAGATGTGCAAATCCAGTGATTGCACAATGGCAAGTATGGCTGTGCTGGCAGGCAGTGTCTTCCAGACTCTTCAAGTCCAGGTTCTCCTGTATTACACATCATGCAGGCTGTGATGGACACAAGGGGATGACTGACCTTCCAGCTTCCCCCACCCTGACAATTTCAGCACCCTGAGGATGACTTTGAACCTGAATGCTTCTGAGGTCTCCAATGATCAAATCACTTGGGGATTTGGCAAGATGGAGGAGCTACAGGATCGACTGACTGGTGGTGGTGTCACAACCAGGCCAGCACTGCCTTCTAAGTGAGTGCCTGCCTCTTTGACTAGCCCCCAACCCATCTTGATTTATACATGGTATTTTATAATATCCAAAGTGATGCTCAAAGAAATTGCCTCTGCCTCCACCGCCTACCACCACCCCAGGCATGTAATAATGTCCCAGAAATACATGGCCTGTCATGTCTTATTACTTAAATACAGGCCTGAGATGCTTGTCTAAGCAACAGCATGGTGTGAGCACAGCCCAGGAAGGCCCTGAGCAAGAGGGAGAGAGGGCATTATCAACCCAGTGTTCTCAGCAGGCTTATCATCTTCCGACATCCTTCCAATTAAAGCTGCAAAGCATGGGACCATGGTGCCCAACAGTCCACCCTGGCATGTTGGGGTAGGGACACAGAAAAGGATAGGGGCCCCAAAGTCCTGCTCTGAGCCCCAGATTTGCTAAAAGGAAGCTACCTTTTCTGAGTAGCAGTCTCTTCCTCCCTACAATTAGGGGTAATCATTCAAGCTGCCAGGTGAGTCTCTGGCAGGACCAAGTGACACAACAGGTTTGAAAATGGGAAAATACTCAGTAAACTAGAACTTTGAAAATGTTATTTAGTAATTATAACAAGGACAGTAGTGATAACGTTTACATTCGTGCTGGCCTGAGTGAAACACCCATTTGATATGGGATGGTAACGTCAACATTAAGTATATAATACTTTCTAATTTTACAGCGGCCCTTGATACTCACTCTCCCCTGTTATTTTCCTCCCCATTTATAAGAGGCCAGTATTTCTGCACACAGCTCTTTAAGTTGCTCATCACACAGGCAGTACAGGGGTAGAGTACCCTGAACGCAGGTCGTCTAAGCCCAGACCCCAAGCTCTCCCTCATGTGGGCCTCACAGTAAGAGTTGGAGCAATGGGAACCAGTTGTGTGTGGAGGTGCCAGGGGAGGTAGGGACAAGACTGCCCAGTCTCCATTCTGAATACCTTAGGCCTCTCCCTCCGTGCTGAGGAAACTGTAGGTCTTAGAACATTTATGAAGACAACTGCTCTACTTGAAGCTTCCATCCAAAGTAATTGTGTGTATTGGTCTTAACTCTGCTCAGGCCCCAGGCCTCTGTGCTGTGATAACTCAATCAGAACTAATTTCACTGCAGTCATCCTGTCCATTGGCTCCCTGCACTCAGTGACATTGTGTCGAACAGACCCTTTGTGCTGAGGTAGCTCTGCCCCTGGTCATTCTGTACTCAGGCAACTGGGTCAGCTCGTCCTCCGCCTGAGATGCCTCTGGCTATGCTCCTTTGTTCCCAGGAATTCACATGCTCTGGTTCTCCCAAGTGCATTTTTTTGAGAGCTGGATTTTTCTGGGCATGTTCCCCACAGGTAGGGTAATTCTGAGTTCCCCTGGAAGCAGAGACTGAGGCCGAGGCCGTTGTGTGCAAGGAGTTTATTTGAGCAGGAAAGTTGCCGAAGAGAGTTCTGCAGGAGTGAAACAGCACCGGAGAAAAAGGCAACAGGAGATGTGCTCAGGAACTGGCCACTGCTGCCCACAACTAAGGCGATCCCTCCAGGGCTTCAGAGGAGCCTCAGAAAATGTGCCTTGAGATTGAGAACTCAAAGTATGAAGGAAGAACATGCACTTCTCTCTTCCATTACTCGAGGGTGGTCCTTCAGTCCTTTTCTTGCCTGCACTTCCAGTTGCACATGCATATGGCTAGCAGGTTGCATGGTTGCCTCTCACCTTCATGGCAGAGAAGACTCAGGGCAAGAGAAAGGAGGTATGAGATGTGCACGCAGGCAGAGAAAGTAGGAGACCCACGTGAGAATCTGCTGCGATCCCAGCAGAACCAGGGCATGTGGGTGCAGCTGAAGTAAGAGAAGAGGGGGAGAGGATGAGAAGAGGTGCACAGAAGGTGTCCTGGGAATAGCATAGGTGATCCTTCTGGACACCAGGACTTCAAGGCAGATGCTCAGCCACCACCTTTGTGTGGGCATCTGAGCTGACTGGGGTGAGGCCATCAGAGGGCGCTATCCCCGCAGCAGCACACTCTCAGAGCCATGGCTTGGGAAGAGTTTATCTGGATGGGTGCAGACAGAGGCTGAGCTTTGATTCCAGGTTGCCAGTTCTCTGTATGGCCTGAGTCTGGTATGAAGAGCACCACATGCCATTAAGGATTTGATATGTGATTATGGCAACGAGACACAGGGTAGGGGACAGAGAGGCACTCAGCCGCTCAGCAGTGTGCTCCAGGCCTCAGCAAGGGCCACTCCTTCAAATGAAGGGGGGTGTTGCAAATGCAGAGCAGAAAGATTGATCATTATTTGACACAAGCTTCAACATTTGGATTGCTCCAACTGCCTTAAATCACTCAGCCATATTTATACTTGACTAGTGTTCTCCGTAACAACTTCCAAATCAAAGACTTTTGAAACATTTCAATCACTGTGTTTTGAAGTGATTGAGAGCTCAGGGCACGAGCGCTGTAAAAATAAGGCATATTAATATTATTAGCACGACAAATTTCCTGAAATAGTTACATTAAGACATGATCAAGGCCTTCGCCTCTACAGAGAGAGTGCAGCACGTGGCTCAGACATCTGGTTTTGAAAGGATCTTAACTGGTTTGATGCTGAGGGGAGATCAATGGTCCAAAAACTGATAATTCCAAATGGACGGTGTCGCCAGGAAAAGATCTACTGTCCATAAGGACGGAGGGAGTCAGGACGGAAAGAAACCTTAAAGATAGCTAACTCTTATAGAACTTATGTTCCAGGGACTCTTCGAGATATTTCACATTTATGAATAATCTATACTTATTAATCCAAAGATCCATCAACCCCATAAGGTCAATACTATTATTATCCCATTTTACAAGGTGGAGAGTTAACGAAGGTATTACAGTTAGACAGTGAAAGAGCCATGATGCAAAGCAGACTCACACTTGATTTTGAAAAAGGGAAGGGAAATTTTATTTCTAGCTTCCCAATGTGCCAGAACCATTTTCTCATTTAAATTCATTAAGAACCTTCTGAGATTTTGTCTTTCATTCAGTAGATAGGAAAGTTTGGGCCCAGACAGTTTGGCCAAAGTCACATGGCTTGTACATGACCAATACAGGATTTCCATTCAGAGCTCTCGTTCTAGCCCTCCAAGTCCCATTTTGGATATTTGTTTAAAAGGTAGATAATACCTGAGGCGCAGGGAGAAATTAATAACCATAATATTTACATTTTAAAGTTAAACATTCCCATGCTTTGTATCTACTGGTATCAAACAACCAGCCAAAGATGCTGGGAAACCAGAGAAAACCAGTTGCAGGAGCAGACCCGATGGTGAGGGGTCCACGTGAAAGCAGATAGGTTTGGTTCTGAATTGCAGACCTACTTTTTGCTGGCTGCATGGCTTTGAGCTAGGAGAACTTCTTGTGTTTCACTTGAAAAATGGGAGAAACAATGGTTCCCTCACAGGTTGATATGCGCATAAGTGAATAAAAGCGTGTATATAACATGTCCAGCACAATGCCTGGTATATAGCAGGTGCTCAATAAATGTAAGATGCCAGACTACTATAAAAATGGGCACCCCTGCAAACAATAATTATAATAACTTCAGGCAAGCATACAAAGATCATCCCATCAGTAGTTATGGCTCTAAGTCCCTGGGGCAAGTTAAAGTGGAATGTTGACAGATGGAATCTCAGGAGGTTCTTGCCATGGGACTCAGATTAAGCCCCAGTTCAGACCTGACTCAGGAAAGTAAATTTTCCCCACAGTTTCATAAGGTAAACATACAGGTCACTGCTGCCAGTTCTGTGTGCATCTGAATGCACCCTCAGAGTCACTCTCTTTTTGTGGGGTCAGGCAATGAGAGACAAAGCAGAGAGCGTGCACCCTCCTCCTTAATTCTAAGGCATCCATCTGGGTGCACAAAGAGAGCTTTCCTATCCTTGATCTCTTTTGCTATTCCAAACAGATGACAGTGAGATTTACTAACACTTCAGACTATCTGCTTCTGAAATACCTGGCAAGATTATGTAGACTGCATTTACTTAGTATCTGGTCTGTGTAATGGGTCTGGGTGTGGGTGTGTCCAAGTAAGATGATGTCAGTCTGGATGCTCAGACAGTTATAAGAGATACTATTCTGCCTATTTGCCATACATCCTGGCATATATTAGTGTGGTTGGCTCCATTCCAGCGACTGTACTGAGATTTTGCATTGGTAATAGCTATAAAAGACCTCACTTGTGGGCGTTGCTGGACTTTGATCAAGTTGTTCTGCATATCACTTATGACCAGGATTCTTGGAGTGAAAAGGTGATGAAAAGGCAGCCTGCGATCAATCCTGAGCTCTGGTAGCACACAGGCACCATCCCAACCCAACCCCACACACCGCAGGACAAATGAGATGATGAGTGTAAAAGAGGTTTGTAAACTACAAGGTGCTATACAGATATGAGGGCACTTATGGTGACTATCACGTGTGATCTAGACAGAAGTTAGCCTGAGCCATGGGCCATAGTGCTATTTGGACAGGAAGTCCATTTCCTGGGCTGAGACTGTTTGAATCCTTCACATAGAAAAACCAAGATCAGGCCCTTGAACTTGTAGCTGAGTCTAGAAATGTGGATGATTACTCAACTTCGTCTTTGTTCCTTTTGAGTTTTGTGAGCAAGGCTGACTGTGCAAGGGGAGAAATGTGCAGAAGGGGTGTTCCAGTGAAGACAGCCCAAGGATGTTTGTGGCCCCCTCCTCCTCTCACTCATTTGTCATGGCTTCAGTCTTCTTCTTAGTCAAGCCTTTTCTTTGGCAAGCTTCCTGGGTTGACTTCTGTCAAAGCTGGATGATTATTGGAGTATTGGATTCCTATAGCCCTGGACAGATCCCAGAGCTTGCACTGCTGTTCATGTTTGATCTCCCATTCAAGTTTCTGGAAGAAGTTGGCTGTACTGAGGATCAAAGATTTCTCCACTTGCTTCTTTCTCTCCCCGATGACAGCCGCAGTGCTAGCAGTTTAGCACAACAGCAAATTAACTCCTCAGCAGATCATCAGCTCAGAATTTCTCCCATCCTTGTGGAAAAGGCCGTTCAGATGGATCCATGGTCTCAGAGAAGGTAGTTTTTATTTGTTGAAATGTACCTGCAAGTAAAGATGTAGTTCGGGATTTTTTCATACCAAGGGGCCTCTCAGGGGATCCTGCTGATTCTTGCCATATGAGTTTTTTATGATTTTTTGTTTTGTTTTGATTTGTTTTCTGGTCAGATCTCTTTATGGGAGCTTTCTCATAAACACAAAGAACTTGGATGCATCCATTGGAACATCTTGGTTTCTGGAGTGGAGACTTGGCAGTTTTAGCAGTGACTTGGGCTCTCTAGGAAGGAGTCATGTTCCTGCACAAATAACACATATTCAGAGAATCCTCTGTTCTGATACCAATACTCCGCTAATTGTGTCACCTTTCTCCCCTCTGGGCCTCAGTGTCCTAAGACAGGCCATCCTTAAGAAGAAAAATTAATTCTCAACTGCCTACTATGAGTGAGATGCTGTGCTGGTCTCCTCAGTCTTTAATATGCTTGCACGTCATGGAGGGATTGTGTACAAATGCAGGTTCTGGTTCATTAGGTCTGGGTGGAGCCTGCGATTCTGAATTTCTAATAAGGTCTTATGTGTGCTGATGATGCTGGTCTTTAGAATCCACTGAGAGTAGGGAGGGCCTTGGAGGAGCTTGTATGCAGGGATAGTCTGAGGGAGCTTCTAACAGTCTTGAGTATTGGTTTAAATGGAAGTCTAATAGGTAACAAATAAAAATGGAATTGTTCTGGTTGAGGAAGGGCAGCCTGGTGGAATCCTTGAAAAATCCCCAGCTCTGGCTTTCTCTGAGCTTCTGCTTCTAACCTCATCCTTTAGTGAGAAAACCCACAAGGCACCTCTGTGGTACCGCTGAGTCCACGGCAGGCACAACTTGACACCCAGAACAGTGGGTGATCTCTAGGTGAGGATGATGTACAGAGAGGTCACCTGATTTTAAGAGCAGGAAGGAACATTGGCACCGTGATGATTAATTTTATGTGTCCAATCACCAAATAAGTTTGGAAAATTCAGTGTGCATTTTCTTAGAGACTCATGATGAGTATTCATTTCAAAGGACCTGAAAAGTCCTACAGTAAGGAATTCTACTTAGTATTTTTCTTAAGCTGATTTGATGCCCAAATGCTAACACCTATTAAATCTAGAAGAGACATATTTGGGGACATGTAATACTAGATGACTGTTTTAGTCCTCTTCAGCCATCAGATTATTCTTTTTTTTTTCTTTTTAGAGTTCAAAAATTCAAAGACAGAAGCCAAGAGAAAAATCAGTCAAAATCTTTTCCATGATACTTGAATGGTGTCCTGCTTTTGACATCCTTAAATAGGAATAGTAATAGAACTTCCCACATTGGATTGTTGTAAGGATTATGTTAAATCATGCATGCAGAGGACTTAGCACAGAGCCTAGCACCTAGTATATAGCCAATAAGTTTTATGTGGGTTTTTTTTTTTTTACCTTGAGTCCAAAATGATCATATTTGAAGAGAAACTCAGGCATTCAACCCTTCAAACCAAATCCAAACCATTTTATGCTTAGATTATTTCACCCCAAGTGAAGGGCAGCTTCCAGGCATATGATAGCTCCGATGTCCCTCTGGCAACCCAGGAGCATTCTGGAGCCAGGATACTAATGATTTAAGCATTAATAAATCCAGAGATAGGCCATTCAATTTTCTTATAAATGCAGATCATAAGAGAGGGAGGGATATTTGGGTCAAGATGTACTGAGGGTTTTACTGAATCTGAAGGCTTTGGAACAGTTTTGGTAGTAATTCCCTAGGTCTGGTACCACACTGCATTTCCTCCGCCCCAGGGCTTGGAGAGAGATATTTAAACCTTGAGCAATATTCTGCTTTCTTTTTGACTCTAAAAATACTCAAAACGTCATGTTTATGCTTCTAGAGCACTTTGGGCTTACCCAATGACTGCCATATCTATTTTATTATTCAACCTCTCAAGTTCCACTGACTTAAAAAGGGTAATACTTGCCTATTTAGCATATGTGGAAACTGAGGTCCAGAAAGTTCTATGATTTGTTCAACATCGCCAAGCGAGTTGGCTGAAAAGCCCAAACTAGAAATGGCACCTCTTGACCCCAGGGCTGGGCTCTGCCTCACCCCTGCACAGATGACCCACCCACTGGACCTCACACCTGCACAGATGACCCACTGTGGCAGGGTCTGAGCAGCTTGCTGTGGATGAGGCAGATTGGTATGCAAGCTTGGTGGGCTCTGGCTAATCTTGCTGAGGGAACCCTTCAATCTGAATAACAATCAACAAGATTTTAAAGAAATTTGGGCCAATTTCCTGGAAGTCTATGATTAATCTAATTGCTGGTTTTCCTCTGTTTTTGTCTCCCACTGTTAATTTCATTTATTTTTCTCTTTCTTCCCCGACACAGACTGCCTTGTCTCTGTGTGCAGTTTTGTTACTGTTGTTGTTGGTCCGTACATAGTTTATCATCGGCAAGGCATTCAATAGGATTGTTGTACTCCGTGTCTGGGGAAGGAGACTCTTTCAATAGACAACATGATGCAGCAGGCAGAAGGAGGCTGGGCTTCAGAGACCCCTTGTCAGAGTCTAACTCTACAAATACCTGATACACTTCCCTGGCTCCTTGGAGACACCCCTTCAACCCCTGGGCGAAGAGACCCTCTGAGTCTCCCAGCTCCTCCCTCCATTAAAGAATATCCGCGATTGCATGAACAACTTTAGGGGGCTGCGACATGCTGCCAGATGTTTTGAATAGTTCAAAAGTAGATTTTGCTCAAATAAAATAGGAAACTCCTCTTTTCAGTCAGAGGGTTTGGTTCTCTGGAGGATCCATCAAAGGGACAAGGATGGTGATAATAGTCTCAGAACCAAAGGCATTCTAGCACTTGGATTAAGACAGAGGCTAGGAATACAGAAGAATAAAGGGCTAACCATGTTAGAAGGGTCAGTGGTGGTCAGAGAAGCCTGGAGAGAGATGAGGCCAATCTCATGCATCAACAAGGTGAAGGAAGAGCGAAGCCATTTTTCCTGCCACCTCTTTCTGTTCGCTTGGCTGCACCCAGCTGGGAAGCACAACCAGTCCCTGACTCCAAGATAAGGGGGCACAGATGAGTGATTGGTCCTGCAAAACAGCATCAGGAGTGCTCAACTCAGCAGGGAGCAGAATGGCATCGCTACTGAGACTGAGGCACCAAGGAGACAGGAGTGTGAACTTGGTGATGCCTGGTCTCCTCCCCAAAGTCTGATCCCTACTTCACACCATGGGATCCCTGAGAAACGTGCCCGAGGCCAGCCCAGCTCTTCTTTTTTCAATGTGACTTCTACTGGAGGACTAAAGAGGCTCAGTCCTTGAATGTCCTTGGAATCTAGAGATGTTCTTTCTCACAAACCGCTTGCCAGAAGCTGGAGAGGTATGAAGTAGTCGGTAGCTAACCCAGGAGGCAATACTATTTATGGCCCTTCATATGGGGCCCTTAACGTGTGCCAGGCAGAGACCTCCTTATGTCATTGTTCCTCACTCTCATTCTTGTAATAAATGTTTATTTATAGTAAAAACAGGTACATAATTTGCAAGGCCCATCCCAGTATGAAATGACAGTATAGGCCCCTTGTTAAAAAATCATTACGAATTTCAAGATGGGGTCGGGGGAGGGAGAGCAGACCATGAGACCAAGAGCAAACCCTTCTGAGCATGGGGTGCAGTTGAACAGGTCATATGCTCATGAAACTGGCTGTTTATAATTATAACTGAGACATAGGTATGCTAAGCAATTTCCCCAAGATGATGAAGCTAATAGGCTGGAGGTCTGTGTGACTGCAGAACCGGAGCTCCTGGCCACTCTGCTAAATTGTCTCAAACTAGACAGATGGCAAATGGTGGGTCCTCCAGCCTTGCCAACACCCCCCTGCTTTAGGCAATTCCATGGGGATCCCAGTCAAGGGGCTCTCTGCCTGGTCACACTGCTTACTTAATTATAATTGAGAGGGGTGAGAGGAAAACATAAGATATGAATGTGCACATATAGATGGCCTGCTCTAGTCTGAGAGGTCAGAAAAGGTCTGGAAAAATGTCCTTTTTAAAGCAGAAGCCTCCATTAGGAATAGAAGTTAGCAAGTAAATGGGTGACAGAGGTGGCAGGAGGGGTTTCCAGGAGAAATGCTGTGTCAGAGAGCACTGCCCTGGTTGAGAGGAAGCAAGGAAAAGAATTCAGGATTGTAGGAAGAACCAGAGGAAGTGGGGCTAGAGGGGAGGGCAGAGTGGGGGAGATGAGGAAGAGATCCATGGGGAGGAATGAGAATATCGATGCCCAGTTTCTGAGCCTAACCTCAGGGGTCAACCCTCCCCTGTGGGAGAAGTAGCCAGGGCGGGCTTGCACTTCCATCAGGGCACCCATACCCTCTACAGCTTGCCCTCAAAGCATGCCCATGCCTTTCCTCTGGAGCACTGAGACTCCAAAGCTAAACTGAGCCAGGATCAGAGGGAGCCCGCCCACCTTAAACCGCATGGCCCTTTCCCACCTTCCCACCTTGCCTGAGGATGACGGTGGTTCTTGGGAGTGGCATGAGGATTAAGAGAGAAATGCCGTGAAGTGCCTAGCAGGGTGAGTATCCTGTCAGAGACACCCAAGGGCATCTGCTGCTTCTCATATTACAAAGTGGGAGAAAAGAATAAGCCTTCACATTAAACTGGCCGAAGTGTGAAACCGGGTGGTCTCACTAGCTTTGTGATCTTAGATTCCTCAGCCTTTCATGGTACCACTTCCATCATCTGTAACACCAGCCCAATAGGATTCACTGATGGAAAGACCTGTGGCGCACAGGGCGTGATCATCCCTTCCTCTGTGGTTCCCCTGAACGTTTTCATCATAAATTCAGCCAAGTTGACATTTAAGGGATCAGGGGTCTTTTGCAAGCCGTTTGCCATCTTCTCACCATTCCTTCTAAGGGACCATGGATGCAGCCTGGAAGATGGAGAGTTCCCATGTCTACCGCCTGCACTTTGCAAAGTATCTGTGTGGGCTTTGCAAAGTGCAAATCTCACAATGGTCTCAGAAAGAAGGTAGGACCTACCACCCACATTTCATGGAGAAGAAAACAGAGACTCTGAGAGGTCTATTTACACCACCAAAGCATTGAATTCTGCAGCAGATCCGATGTTCAACCCCACACAAGATAAATACCCATTTACCAGTTAAAGAAATCATCAGAGGAGAGTCTTTCAGGATCCTGGGGTGATGGCAGGGGGCAGGGAGGTGAAGTGGGAAGGGCTGTGCAGAGCACACTAGTTTATAGTATGTAGCCCTTGACCTTCATAAAAAACCTGGGCCCAGGGAGGGCTAGAAGGGTTAGGAGTGCCTGTGGGTACAGGCAGATCCCTGAGTTTCCTGCCAAGAGAAGCCAATGCAAACCCCAGACACTCCTCCTGGCTCCTCCCTCCCTCCCCAATGAGAGCTTTCCTGCTGGCTAATCCCTGGGGGCTGCTGCTCTCCCTCCCACCTGGGCTCCATCCAGTCCTGCTCTGCTTCTGCCAGGCCTGGAGTGCTGGTGGCCGGCTCCTCCGGCTCGCCTCCATCGGCCGAGTGCGTCCTAGCCCACTCTGGATATTAGAGTATTCTCGCGTTTGAAAGGCCCCTTTATTTTTAGTGCTAAATCAACAAAGCTGTTACTGTCATTTTCCATCAGACCGTCATCTTCCACGGATTCGAAATTACACTCAGCTGCAAACTATTGACACTCCTCTTAACAAAAAAATGGTTTTAATAAATCTTTACATTAGCCTAGGAGATAAAAAAAAATCTTTACCATGAAATATACAAGTGTATAAGTGTTTTATGAAAGTTTTATTAACTTTACAAAAGAAAAATTGGCAGTGGACCATGAACATCCTGTACTCCTAACACGTGGTTATAAATTACATGTTCTTTCCAATAACATCTGAAAAAGAGACTGTAATTTAAATTTCAAAACCACTTGGCATACCTACTATATAGTGCTGACATGAAGTAAAAGGAAGAACTAGAGAGGCCCAGACAAAGAAGGGAAATATAAAGACGTCCTTAGCTAAAAAGCTGCTGATGGGTACAATCCCCCTCCAGCTGGACAGGGATCAAGTACTTGCTTGTCATATCATTCAATGCACTGTTCAATCTGGGATTCTTCCTTTCAACAAAAAGAGAACTTAAGTGCTGGTAATCATCGCTTGCAGAACTTTATCTCCCTGATACCTTCTTTATGTCAGGGTTTCTCAATGACCGCTGCCGCTGGCAGAGGGATCAAAGTTGTGATTAAACACAAATGCAGTCCCCAGCCCTTGTGGGAGGTGTGAGCCTCAGTGCTCTCTTCCTGGGAGCGAAGCCTCAATGCTTTTGCTTTTTCTTTCCACACTTTTAAATAAGTTACATGGGGTCTGTCCAACCTGGGAATTGGAACCCAGCTTTCCTTTTCCAGTGTGTGCTTGAGTGTCAGGAATGCTTAGGGACATGAAGGCCCCCCAGCAGCAAGCCAGGCATTTGCAGAAGTGCTCCGGAAATGAGCAGATGGTAGGGGATCTGGCTGTCACCTGCAGAGTCCAGTGCTATAGGGAAAGTAGATCTCCACCAGGATCTCTTCCTGGGAGTAACAGAGCAGAAAGGCCTCATGGGTTCAAAGCCCAGTTTTGCTGCTTTCTACTGTGTGACACTGAGCAAGTTGCTCTCTCTTACTCCTACTGAGATTGTCAGAATGTGTGAGGCAGCTTCCTTGGTCTGCGAGCTCATCACCTACAGACCTGAAGAGGTAGCTTAGAAGTCATGCCTTCCGGATCCAAGAACTCTACATCTGCTGAAAACGGTTCATGAAAGGTGGGAGTGGGGAGGGACACACCATGGTGGTCTCTGCAAGAATCACCTCCCAGGCCTAACATTTTGCAGCTTCATTCAAGGTCTTGGATCCGCTGACTTGCCACTGTCAACATCTCAGCCTCTAAGACATGTTCTCCATGTTTGGTGCTTCAGATGACCCAGCACTGGGAGCTAAAAAAAAAAAAAAATGCCCAGAAACCCTCTTAGTTGGGTAATGGTGGCACTGGGAACTCCAACAGGGTTTGTGAGAGTCAGGGCCCAGGTCTTCAAAGGAGTTCCTAGAATATTTATTTCCATAGTAGAAAGAATTTGAATACATTTTCCATCAGATGAAGGTCCATTCTTATGGTGCTTTCAGAAACACCAGAGATGGGAGATCTCGCCAACACACCTGCCTCTTCGCCTTTCACCTTATTTAAGTGGTTATTTTTGAACTCATTTTCTTGGTTGCTGGGTTAGTTCACCAAAATAAACGGCGGAAGAAAGCCCCCCCCCCCACTGGACTAACTTTGGAAAGTAGACCATGTGGGGCTTCAGCGGGCCCGTGTCTCATTGCAAAAGGGAAATATGTATCTTAATGGAAACACAACTTTTGACCAAATAAATGATTTTCTTCCGGTTCAAAATAAGTGATGGTCTTCACAGAGTAGAACCTGCCCTCCTTCCAAATGTGTTGAAGGAGAATGGCATATGCTGTGGACGCAGAATTATAAGGGCATTATGTTCATCTGTTAGGGTGGCATCACCTCCTCCCCCTAATGAGAAGGCAGAGCAGTGCCTGGGAACAGCTGTGTGGACGTCATACTCGGGGGCCAGGCAGGGGCTGGCAGGGGCCAGCCAGGGCTTCCCAAACTTCATTATGTGGGAAAATGCACCCGGTAGCAAGATGCAGAACATCTGAGAATCAGCGAGGAAAGTTCATTTGGAGTGACAGGGACTTGATTAGTTCGAAGCCTGGCATGTTGCTACGGCCTCTGACTAAGTCTTCAGAATATTAATGAAGAGATTGAGGAAAAGAAGCAGCACAGGAGACATAGCTGGCGATACCGTGCATCCTTCTGAGTGACAGCAGTAGCCACAACAGCAACAAGGCCAAGAGTCACTGTGACGCGGAAAAAGGCTCACGTTACTGAGGTGTCACCATGCACCAGGCCCTGAGGTTTACATGCATCATCTAATTTATTCCTCACAACAGTCTTCTGAAGTAGTTATCCTGTGTTCTTATTTCCAATTTGCAGACGCAAACCCCTTTGGCACAGAGAGGTAACATAATTGTCCAAAGGCACACAGCCTGAGGTTTATACCACATAGGAAGTTGCATTTCCACAGCCTAGTCAAGCTTGACCATCATCCATGTGTGTCCACATCCAGACCTTTGCTGAAAGTGCTCTCAATTCTAACTGCCTCTTTCTGATCATCTCTAGATTTAATGAGGCCTGGGGGGACTGTTACTGGCAGACAGGAAGGGATTAGACACTAGTCTGGGGCTGACCTGAGGGCTGGGCTTATGTGGGGCATCTGATCTAAGGGTAAGAGCTGACATAGTAATGAATAGACTACCCCTGGTGTACCTGACTAGGGACCTCCCACTCATGTTGCAGGCTGAGGACTGGGTAGGTAGATGGACACCACTTTGAGACTCGGAGCTTCTGTGAGTAGATGAAGAGATTTTCCAGGGTTGACACTGAAGAAGGCCATTTGCTAAATCAGTTTCTAGTGATTTAGCCTCATTCTATCTCAAAAAAGTACATAGTTTGCCACAAATGGACTCCATTAATGTTGATCTCCGTCAGGTACAGAAGCCAGCAGCAGGGAACGGGCCAGGGAGTCAGAGCCTGAAGTGCTGGGATGGGTTTCTGGCCTCAGCACTGGCTAGCGGCGTGACCCTGGGGAAGGGACTCAACCTACCCATTTTGATCCTAAGTTTCCTCACGGTGAAAACCCCACCTCATGGGGCTGTGGTGAGAATTAAAATGTGCAAATGTGTGCAAAGTGTCAAGTGCATGTAGACAAATACTATGTATGTAAGTATGGATAAGTCCCCTTCCTCTGATTCCTCTTCTTCACGCTCTAAACAGAAAAATAAACCAGTAAAATTAAAAGCTACTTCCTAAAAATAAAATTCCTATTCATCCTTCAAATCCCAGACCAATTGATACTTCTTTCAACAAATCTTCCCAGTGTCTCCAGGTCAGAGCTAGCACCACCTTCAAGCTACCTGGAGACTCCGTACTTGCTTCCACACTCCATGTTGTCATTGTACTGATATGCTATACTTTCCTGTTTTTATGGTGCTCTTCCCCAGTAGACCATGAACTCCCTAGTGGGAGCCTGACACATGAAAGTCAGCTATCCACACATGAGAAGCTGTACGTTTAGTCAGTAACCCCTGAGTAGGAGCCCAGCCAGCATTGACTACTGGGAAACTTAGAGGGCCCTCCACCCTAAACTTGACAATCCATTTGATTTGTTCTCCGCATAAGTCCTGTGCCACTAGCCCTCTTTCCTGAAAAACAATTCTTCAGGGCTCTCAGGAAGAACCTGGAGGGTATGTGTGTGTGTGTGCCTATGTGTGCCTGTGTGGGCAGCAAATATACTTGTACGTGAATGGAAAGAACTAGAGCCTTATTTTTGGCACTGAAGTTCTTGGGATTTTAAGGAGGACTTTGCTCCTTTTGATGACTGCACCCAATATGATAAAAACATAATAAAATGCCAAGTTTTGCTACAGGCCAGCATTTTTATTATTCCAGCCCTACTGGAGTCAGGAGCTGCCCATGTCGGGAAAAACAGTAGAGAATGCTGGAAAGGACAGGGACTCTGCAACCACAGTCTCAGGTTGAGTTCAGCTCTGGGCCCTGGGGCAAGTGTGCTCATCCACAGGATGGGCTGGGGAGGGGCACCATGAAGGCTTGTAGCAGGGATGAGCGAGGCCTGTATGATCATCTCAGAAGAGGAGAAAGAAAAAGATCAGCAATGCCATGGCCGCTGCCAGATTCCAAGCCTCATCATCTCTTACTTAGAATATCACAAACCCGCTGCAGTCTACTCCCCAAGCCCAGCTGGCTTTTCCTACCCTGCTGGTGAGACACCCCAGGCTCTGACTGCCTCTAGGATATAGTCCAAACTCTTTCCTAGGGGTCAAGGCCCCTCTTATTCCCACTGAGATCTGCCTTTCCATCTTCATCTCCCTCTGCATCTGTTCAGGGGCCTTAACTTGAACTTGCATGCATTCTCTGGGCTTTCGAGAACCCTGATTTCTCTGCCTCAGAGAACTGGCCCTGCCTTTTCCACCTCTCAAAACCACACCAGACATTCACAGCTTCATACAGTGGCCTTTTTTCCACTCTTCAAATATTCCTGGACTCCCATGACTCCAGACAGAACCACTGTCTCCTTCCTCAGAGCCCTAAAGCCTGGCCTTTGCCCCCTCTTGTTTTCCATGTTGGTTATGGACACCCATGCCTTGTTCAGCCTTTGTGAGCCCCTGGAGATCTGGATGTAGCTCTCACATCTCTTGCAGCACCCCTGCTCTTAGCAATGCCAGATAGTCAGGGTTGAACTTGACTGAATTCCTTGCCCAATGTCTGGTCTGCAGGGACAGCAAGGGCAGTGTGGTTGGCTCCACGCCCTGGAGAGAGTCTCCCAGAGGCATTCTCTCTAACACCCCTCCCCCCGCCGGCACCCAGCTTCTAAGGATGCTCAGCCTTTGCCCTTCAATTGGGCTCAGAGACAAATACATCTCCTGGAATGTTTTAGCTTCTATTATCAGGATGAGCTGGGCCATTGACAGTTCTCTGGTCCACAGGCCCAAGTGCCCTGGAAGGTCACAGGCTTTATCTTGTTTATGTCTGTAATTTTCCTGAGGCTCCTCACTTCTTGGCAGTGTCCACAGAGCAGGCCCGTTGCCTGGGATGTGTCTGGAAAGTGGCCCAGCCCTCTCTTTCAGGGGCAGGAAAGAGGAGCCAGCCATTGAGGGTGGTGAGAATGTCAGGCCAGTCCATGGTCAGTCTGTTTTCTAACTTGAAGGCTGGATCTGAAGCTGGGGTTGAACGTGGGTACCAGGCACAACACTGAGGCTGAGATGGCCAAGATGCTAAGCCACCACCCACCTTGTTCCTTCTTTGATCACCTGTAATGCCTAGCTCCTAAAAACTTACCTATCTGGTAGGGGTGGGAAAGGATGGGGAGAAAAGGAAAAAGAAAACGAAGATTGAGTCTGCAAACAGCAAACATGAACTCCCTGAGGTAGAACCATGCTTCATGTGGTCTAGGGACTCAATCCATCGCGCAGTCGCAGTGGGTTGGGTAAGAGAAAGAGTGTTAGTGACAGGAAAGTAGGGGAAGATAGGTAAGCTTGTGCACCATGGTCAAGACTGAGGCTTTTACTCTAAGTGGCAAATCCATGATCTGACTGACTTTCCTAAAGGATCACCCTGGCTGCTTTGGGGATCACAGGTTTCCTCCCTTCCTCTAAAGTAAGATCCTGCCTTTTCTCACTAGTCTCTAGCATCTCACATGGTGCCTCTCAGAACAAGCACTCAAATATTTCTTGAATGCCTTGGCCAGAATTCAGGACCTAACTTTTACTTAGGCTTTTTGTGAATTTTGAAAGCACCGAGACTGTCACCCAGATGGCCACTTGGTCTCAGTACTGTGCTAGGTGTTTCTTCTGTTGTGGAATGTGTTCTCCAGATGTCAGATGGGTAGCAACTGACATACGGTATCTGCTACAACTGGCAAAAACGCAGCTGGATGCAATGCCATGCACATCTGGTATCCACATGTCTAACTGTGGACTTGATAGTGAGCCAGCTACCTGTGAACATATTGTAGGCAAGAAGGAGAAATATGAGTTCCTGAGTGCTAGCAATCGGTGGTGAGTGACAGTGCCTTTTGGGATGGCCTGTGGCCATTTTCCCAGTGTGACCTGAATGCCTATGTCATGACCAGTAGTAGGGCTTCAAGACCAGGGCTCCTTTGGTCCCCCAAACACAAACTCAAGATTACACAGGTGGCAAGATACTCGATGCCTATTTTTTCTCTTCCTCAATTGCCTCATCTGTAAAATGGGAGATACCTGAGCTGGAAAAATAACTTGAAAACCATTTGGCTGAAGGGCCTCATCGCACAATTGGGGATACATATTATATGGACCTTTCCTTCCTCTGGGCCTCTGCTGATTACAAGGCAGTCTCTTCCTGTGAGTCCTCAGGCAAAAGGTGGACAATCCTCCCTCTGAAAGGCCACAGGCCTTTCTCTGCCTGGAAACAGACCATGCCTTGCACTTCAGTTGGAAATGTAACTTCTTTTTGTTCTCTCTTTCCATCTTTCCTACTTACTTATGACAAGGCCACTTTCTTGAATAAAAATAAAGACTCCTGGGTGTAATTAATACTATAATTTAAAAATACAACAATATTGGAGCTATTTCCCCCAAACGGCTACTCAATTATAGGCATTGGAGAACTTGCAGGAGCCTATTTTAAGCACTGGAGTCTCCAGTACATTTTAGCGCTGTCTTTAAAAGATAGGCAACATGTGGAAATCCCAGCTGTTTCCTCAATGCTCTTAGCATCTCTGAGCTGAGTGGAGAAAGGCAATTTAGTCAGGCCCCTCTGCCTCCCTGTATGGGAACTCCTCTCACCGCCTTGTTATGAACAACCCCAGAAGCACAGAGACTGGTCAGTCAAGGACTCCTGAGGGAGGAAAGCTTTGGGGACTACAAGAGAGAAGTGGGAAACTGGGAGGAAGCTTGCCTTTATTCTCACACCCACCTGGCCTGGCTTTCCTTTAGACACCTACTTGGCCCTCACACAGACCCTTGGCAGAGATGGTGTCACCCTGGCTTTTCAGATACAGAAACTGAGGCTCAGAGGGTCCACCCATCTAGGAAGTGATCAAGATGGGGCTTGGACCCAGGCTCATGTCTCTAGCTTGCCCAGGAAGTATGCAGAGTGTTTATGCAACAGACACTGGAGCTGGGCTGCCGTTTATTCAGCTTAAAGACCTTGGGCAAGTTACTTGACCTCTCTGTACCTCAGTTTCTCCATTTAAAGCAGGGCTAAAAACTGTAGCTTCCTTAAAGGGCTGATGTGAGGATTTACAGAATTAATGCATAGAAAACCTCAGGGGTGGTAGATATTACACATATTTGATGCCCGCTAAGAGCCATAAAAAAAATGAGCTCTTACTATGATTACCCTGACAAGAGCTAAAGTTGCTGGGGTGGGAATATGGACAAGTGGTGGAATTGTCCTCACCAACCACCCTATACTTCACCCTCCAAGCTCCCCTGAGACCTAACACCTCCAAGACCTCCTTTGCTGCTGCATCCTCCTGGATTCCACTCCCCTCCTTCGGGACCTGTGGTCCAGCCTCCCTGCCCTTCACTTGCTCCATTTATCATTCAATCCTGAGTGTGAACCTGGGGAACCATGATGGAGTCAATTGTCAAATTTGCCATTGAACATATATGTGGATGGGAGCAAGTTTTTAAAGATTTCAAAGGCTTGATTTCTCCATCTGTAAAATGGAAACAATAACATTGCCTCTCTCATAGGACTGTTGTAATAATTAAATGCTAGTAACATGTGAAGCTCTTAGGCAATTAATTATTTATTCAGTTTTAGCAATTACTATTTATCATTGCCTAACATGCTAAATTTTCTTTTCTTTTCTAAATTCTACTCAACATTCAAGGAATCAGCTAATTTTACATTCCATTCCCACACCCTTTCCATGCAGCCTTCGCAAAATTAATCTTCTCTCTCCTAAATTCCCTACAGCAGCACTCATCTGAGATTGAGGTCCTATCTAGACTCTATGTGTCTGTGTTTCCTGGGGAGGACCTGCTCTTATCTACCTGTGAGCAACAATGCGCTCTCCCTGTGGTGTGTGAATCAATCAGGAGGTGGTTGCCTCATCTTTTATGGGTACAGTGGTCTTGGATCCTCAGTCCTAGAGAAATATGACTTTAGCAAGAAGGGCTTCAAAGATGATTGAACTGATCCATTATACCATGGAAGTTGGAAAACGGAAAGGATTTTCTCAAAGTCACAAAACCACAGGGAATAAGCATGGTAGATGAGAAGGAACAGGATTTGGAGACCAATCCTCAAGTCTGAGTTCCTCTCCTAGCCATTAGGACTTAACCGCACTGGACTGTGGCTTCGACCTCTATTGAGTGGGTCTGAGAACAGATGTTATATTGAATGAGCTGACATGGACATTTACTGCACAAGCCTAGCTATTATCACCCAGTAGGTTGTGGTGTACTGAGTGAGATAATTTCTCTTCCACTGATCCTGGCTAATTTGTATTTCCCTGAACAACTGGCTTCCAGTAATGCTTTCTGAGGATATTGAGGGCCCTGGTGGTGGTTCAGCACCTGAACCCCAAACCTCAGCATCAGCCCTGCAGGGTTGAGATGTGCCCTAACAAGGCCATGCTGGACCCTGGAGCAATGCTGCATCTATACCTGCCTGGTTTGGTTCTCATCTTTTTCACAAACAAGATGGGATGTTCCTGCTCAATGTATTTAGTGTCTTTAAAATAAATACAAAATGCCTTGCCCCAGATATTCTATTAAGTCTAGTAACAGTCATCATTCCACACCCAAGGCGGAGGCCAGCAGAAGTGCCCTTGTGGAAGATTTGTTTTCCAAACTCCTTTATTGTCAGTGTTTGGCTAGAAAATCAAACTGCTCTAGCTAAGGAAAATGTCTATGTTCAGCCATTTTTTCTTTTCCTGGGTGTGCATAGATGAGGCACCACCTTCCCTGTCACCAAAACCTATGTTGTGGAGAGGTGCTGACCACAGGTGGTTGTATTTCAGGAGCCTGGCAGCATTCCTCTTGGCAGAGGCAGAAAAGTCCCTCTAGGTTGGCAGGGTCCAGGCATCCTAGAGTCTAAATGTCCACCCAATGCCTCTGGCAGGTTCCAGGCTCATCTTTATTTCATTTCTCCCAATCTGGGAGATGCCAAGAGAGAAATCTGGACTTGCTTTCAAACCATTGAGCTTTGAATATATTTGTTTGTGTGTGTGTGTGGGGGGGAGCATCTTTATAGAACATTTCTGAGTGGTAGCCACAAACGAGGACTCACTGGACATAACTTATTTATCCCACAAACAGTCCAGGCCCGCAGTTGGGCATCCATTCATGCTTAGAAGGGAACTTGTGATGTTATCAACCAGAAGACTTTGGTTACAAGCAACAAAACCAACTCTTGCAATACACTGGGGAATTTATTGGAAGAACAGGAGCTTAGTAAATCAATGGGAAAGTTGGACAACCAGGCTCAGAAATAGGCAGAATTGGGAACTACAAGTACATTCTGGTAGCAGGAGCAATCAGATCAGGGAGTTGCCAGGATAAGTGAACTCTGACCACCTCTTTCCCCTCTGTATCATTTGTTTAGAAATCAGATGCCTCAGAGAGAGCATCAACTGTCCAAGCCTGGCCATATATTTACCCCTGGCTCTAGCTGAGAAGCCCTCAAGGACTCCTTCTATGATGGGAGAGCAGGCATCTGGATTTACTATCCCATCAAGATTGCAAATAACAGAGGAAAGTAATTTGTAAACAAAAAAAAAAATTGAGATATAGTTGGAATGGGGAATGGAAGCTTTCTAGGCAAAAAACAGAACAAAACAAAACAAACAACTACAACAACAAAACCTTTACCTTTGTTTTCACAGTTTGAATGGTGTGTGTGTATGTATGTGTGTGTGTGTGTGTGTGTATGGTTTTGAACACCCAATCATCCAACAAACATTTTCTAACCATCTACACTATGGTAGGCCTGTGCTAACTCCTGGGGACACAGAGGTAACAAAACTGTCTTGTGGGGTAGAGACTCCTCAGTAGGCACTTGCAATACAATATGACAAAACATACATGCACAGGGTGCTTGGACACAACCCTGCTCTTCCTGACAAGGTCCAGCGAGACTTCCCAGAAGAAGTGATACAGGCCAGATCTTTAAGTTCTAGAACAATGGAAGTAGAGATGGCTCATTTGTAATGCCGAGCATTCATACATCCTTTCATTTATTCATAAGTTCATTCAACAAACATTCATTAGCCACCTTGAGTGAATGAGACTCTGAGTCTAGTCAGACTGAAAGGAGTAGCTGTGACTACAAGTAAAAGAAAGCCAGTGAGCAAGGGGCGGCAGAGGCTTTTTCTGAATAATCTTCTGATTTGTGTTGATGTCACTGGCCAAGGTCTGATCTACCCCAACCATAGCTCTGGCTACCCACCCAGGAAGAGGTGAAGAGGTGAACCAACCCAGGAGCCGTAGAGACTCCCTTTGTCCCCCACCCCCAGCTGGATTCTGGAGTACCTCACCCTTCTTTCCACTCAAAGGGTCCCTCCTTTCAGCCTGCCCCAGGGCCAGCATGACGTCTGTTGGAGCACAGGGAGGGGGTGAAGGAAGGAAAAGGGGGCCCTGCATCCCTCTTCTTGCCTGCACTCCCAGCCTCAGCACAAATCTATTGGCAGCATTTTCAAGTTTGGGCCTGTCCAGGTGGGTTCAAAAGCCTTGCCCAAGCTCTGGACATCACCACATCATGAGGCTGCACAAGTACCTCCCTGTCTAGCTCCCTCTTTCTCCTCTGAGACACTCGACTGCTATGCACCTTCCATCTCTTGGATCCCTTGGCCTTACTTCTTCTCTCTTAAGCTGTCCTGGGTGGAGTCCCCATCTTGCTCCCCCTGCTCCCCATACTTCCTGGGATCCAATCCAGGTCTCCCCTGAGGTCCACTGAGTCACTTCTTATCCCCAGAGACTCATCATTAGCAACCCCTAGTGACACTCAGGCTTCCTTATCGGCTTCAATAAAGGACCAGAACCAGGGACTGGCACCCCAACCTCTCCTCACCCCACACAAATGTGTCTTGTCTCCACCAGCAGCTAAACGTATAAAAAACTTCAAAACAGGTAGCTTTGCCCAGCTGGTGTGGCTCAGTGGTTGAGTGTTGACCTATGAACCAGGAAATCACAATTTGTTTCCCGGTCAGGGTACATGCCCGGGTTTTGGGCTCAATCCCCAGTAGGTAGGAGACAGCCAACCAATGTTCTCTTTCATCATTGATGTTCCTATATCTCTCTCCCTCTCTCTTCCTCTCTTAAATCAATAAAAATATATTTTAAAAAACATACAAAACAGGTGGCTTCAAGGCCAGGTGAAAAGTGATGTAAGACAGGGGAAAGCCTGGGGAGATTGACCTGCATTCTCTGCTCCCTGGTCCATGGGGACCTCTCAGAGCATTTTGCTCTGCTGTGTGTTGTTGAAATAACCCGCTTAGCCCCATCTTGGCAAGAACCCATCCCTTGTGGTGTGCCCTCTTCTGTTGCTGTGACAGATTCTGCTCGGATACATTTGGTACCCAATTTCAAAAGAAAAAAAAAAAAAAAACGGATCACCTATCACCAGGTAATTATAGAGCAACTGAAAGGCCATTTAGCTACTGTGTGATAAGCAACAGACTATTTTAATAATCACCAATTACCATACATTATAGTATATCATTTGGCATTTGATGATCTACTTGTGTCTCACCTGTTCCTTATGGAGTGTTTTACGGCTGTTCTCACCTTCCCCAGCAGAAGTTGTGTTTCTAATTGAAGCACTATTTTTATAGTCAGGGAAAGTTTGTAGAGGTGGTGCAAATTATATCATGCCAAGTAGAAGGATGCATTCTGCCAGTGTCTCTTCTGACAACTCTGCCATTACATCGCACTCAGAGGGATGGAAAGTGAGATTTATTCCATGATCTGTGTTAGCCTTTCAACATTAGAGGAGGTATAAACCTGGAGGCCTGCTGTCCAGACAGACATGTGGGCAATCCAAACAGCTGCCAACTCTTTGCTGCTGACCACTCCTCCCCCTGCTGGAGGGTGATCTGGAAGTCACAGGGCTGAACATCCTGCTCAGGTTCTGCCATGGAAGCTAGAGCAGACCCTCCCAGGACACAATGGTCCTTCAAGGGACTAAGGAAGTTGACCCCCAACCTCTAAGATTCACTCAACCCCTTCTCCTGGCCTAAGCCTCCCTCTTTAAATTCACTCACTCAGCCACTTCTCTAGGGTATAAACCTGTCAAGGGGACAGCCAGGCAGTTCTGGGTCCAGGCTCATTCCACAGTCATGGATTCACTGAACTCTTTCACAGTCTATATGATGCAACAGAATCCTTTCTTCCCAGGAAGGCACCCAGTGTCCTCATGATATTTTTTCAACCCTTTCACACATGAACTCATGTTCAACTTCTAATACTCTTCCTGTTACAGGTTTCCAAAGTTATAAAGTTACTAGAGGCCTGGTGCACAAAAATTTGTGCACTCAGAGGGAGGGGGGTCCCTCTGCCCAGCCTGTGCCCTCTCGGAGTCTGGGAGCCCTCAAGGGATGACCACCTGCTGGCTTAGGCCCACTCCCTGGGCGATTGGGACTAAGATGGCAATCAGACATCCTTCTGGCAGCCTGGGAGCCCTCGGGGGATGTCCACTTGCCAGTGGGGAGCAGGCCTAAGCTGCAGTCGGACATCCTTAGTGCTGCTGAGGAGGCAGGAGAGGCTCCCACAACCACCTCTGT